>QZGG01000093.1:0-283538 GCA_006409495.1 Sedum album
GTTTGTTCGTTGTTTTGCTTATAATCTAATGGACATGTAAATAGTCCTGAAGCTTATTAATCAAGCCTTTTGCAAAGACAGTTTGAAATATGCTTTTACTATATCAGTATCAGACCGTTTTAACAATTTGGTATCCAAAGACATGACCTATGTTCGAGGAGTTGTTTGTGGCTTGCTCTTGCTCAACTGGCTTATAGATAAGTAGCTGATTCGCATCTCAGTTTCTCTGTTATTATATAAGCCTGCTTAGTTTTATATTCAAATATGGTACAGTGGCTGCTTTAAAGCAAAACCTAGGATAACTAAATACATTTGAGAAAATAGTATCTTCAATTTTCCTTTGCCAGGATTAGTGATGTGTTATGTTGGTATATAACATTATTTACTGCAAAATTGCAGGGGAAAAAGGTCAAAGTTCCTACATTCCTTGTCCCTGCAACCCAAAAGGTACGCTATCATGAAGTGAATATGGACTAAAGTTATACATAAGCTTTTAAGTGGCTGATGTGGGACATATCAAAGGAATGATTTAAGACGTCCTTGCTCTGTCAGGTTTGGATGGATGTATACAGTCTTCCAGTCCCAGGATCTGGTGGCAAAACGTGCTCTCAGATATTTGAAGATGCTGGATGTGATACTCCAGCAAGTCCAGTTGCGGTGCTTGTTTGGGTGGTCCTAAGGACACTTACGCACGAATGAATGAAGCTCAGGCAAGTATTACTCTTCATTTTATCCGTTATCAGCCAACAAATAGTGAATATGAGTAATATTGAAGTCAACATTCGTCATTAGATCTGTAAACATGTACCAATTTAGCGACAGCATGAATTTAACTTTCAAATTTGATATTTAGTGCTGCTCATGTCCTCTAGTGACAAAACTCTGTAGCTTGGACATCAAAATTAGATATAAATATATATATATAACTTGGTCATTGTGGCTCAATTTGTGTACAATACAATCTTGTGACAAAGAGTATAAAACATTTCACTGGGTAAATTTTTATGTTCTGGTATGGCCATGTTTAAGATATTTTCCTGAAAATTCTGATATGAAGTCATTGCGTAGAAAACAAACAGTAGTGTTTTTCCTGCTTATCTAATGAGTCGATTATGATCCAGGTATGTGTATCGACTACCAACAGGAACTTCCCTGGACGTATGGGACACAAGGAAGGTCAGATATACCTTGCTTCCCCATACACTGCTGCAGCATCTGCTTTAACAGGTTATGTAACTGATCCAAGAGAGTTCCTGCAATAAATTGTTTTTGTGGACGCTGATTTCTCCAACTATATATATCGGGGTACACTTCGGGTGTACTGCAAGCCTCAAGCACCTTTTCTTTGATGAATCCATGTCTGTTGTGGTTTTGTAATCGTGAAAGATGTCTTTTTTTTCTTTCCCTTTTTTGATTTTTTATCACATCGTTTTAGCATTTGGAATTGTTGTAGCCTGTATCATCTTGTTCGAGATATGATTATCTACAACGACATACAAATCGACGAACATCTTTAAATTCCTGATAAGCTTACTGAAATCAGTGATACTTAAATGCATTATCAACAACAAAAATATATCAAATATTAATTTTCCAAGATACTTATTAATGCATTTGCAATAAAAGCCTCTTTATCAACTTTATTACTAATTTAATCTGTCTGACGTCTAGTAGTATTTATACAACAAAGCCTAACAGCAAATATCATATCCATGCAAATGATGGATTTTCTCAAACTATCAGCGTTTACTTTCCTTTGCTTAAGTCAGTTAATTTATGTTTCGTTCGCTCAAGACTGCGATTACCTTTCGATAGCACCCGGAGGATGTCCATACAAAAACCTGTGCGTTGAAACATGTCGCTCGTGTTACAGGGGTGTAGGACGCATCAGAGCTTTTTGTGCTAAAACAGTGTATCCCTTGGATGAATGTAGATGTTATTTTACCGACGGTGCACCATGTCCGCCACAGGAACCTCCTAGGTGTCCCAGTTTACCGCCTGGTGCTTTTCGTTTTGTTAACCGTACTGTGGATTCCGACAAAGCTGTTCTTACTGAAGTTGGAGTCATTTCTTCCTAAAGTAATGAGAATATTTCTCTTTATTAATATTAAATTCAAATGATTTCATCATTTTATGAGATATGCTCATTTTCATCTATTTTTTTTCATATTTGATGATATTTTGTTATTTTTATAAAGTTATCAATATACTTCAGCAAAAATAACAGTGATATCAAAATGAAGGAAAAATCAAGAATCTAATTTTTGTTTTGTTAAAAAGTAAGAAAAAATATCCATATCTGATTAATAAAATTATAATGCTTGAGTTTCAAATAAAAATTATTAAATACAATTGGCAATAATCGTCTCAAACAAAACTGCACAATTCAATTAAAAATAATTATACTTATAAGAAGAGTTCAAGAGGGACATCAAAATTTTGTAGGACGGAAGGACATAATCTCAATCTTTGATTTCTATTCATCAAACGGTTGATATTGATAACCATCAATCTCAACCGCCCGTGTATTTTGCAAACCTAACCGCCTATTTAATTAAAAACCAACTTTAATTTCAATCGCTAGATTAATCAAAACCAACGATTGAAATAATGTCTCTATATCTTTCAAAAATTTAATGTTCTTCGAGATCTAACTCTTATACTTATAATTATCATATCAAAATAAATTAACGAATGATATTGCAGTGTTACTAAAATTTATCAGTTCTCTGATCCTATCAAATCTATGATAAACATTGAAGATTTATGGGCTTTAAATTAGGCTAAATAATACTTAAAGTAAGCCTGGCCCATATTCACGGGCTATGGCTCTCCATATTTATACTCAGCATCAACATCGCGATTTTCACGATCGAAGAGAATGGCAACTGAAGAGCAGACGACTACGGCGGCGGAAGCAGCAGCAACGGAAGAGGCTGTCGTCGTCAAGCAACCACACAAATTAGAGAGAAAGTGGACGTTTTGGTTCGATAATCAATCAAAGGGTGCTGCTTGGGGAACCTCTCTTCGCCAGATCTACACCTTCGACACTGTCGAGGACTTTTGGTGGTATAAACCCTAATTTTTTACTTCAATTGGTTTCTTTCAAATTGATTATGTATATAAACTGTTGATGTTTGTTCTTTAGGATAAATTATTGAACTTGTGTTTTTGTATAGTTGAATTTTATTGTACTGCCTCAATCTGTATTCTAATGAGACTTGTCTTCTTTTTTTCTAGTTTGTATGAACAAGTATTCAAGCCTAGCAAGTTGACAGGGAATGCTGATTTCCATTTGTTCAGAACTGGAGTTGAGCCTAAGTGGGAGGATCCTGAATGTGTTGGTGGAGGAAAGTGGTCCATTGCAGGAAGTAGAAAGACCAACCTTGATACTATGTGGCTAGAGACTGTATAATTCTATTGAAAATATATTTAATTGTATGAAGAGCAATACTTTTTGAAGTCTATGTCTATCCTCTGACTTTATTAATTGCTTTCACTGTAGATGATGGCTCTGATTGGAGAGCAGTTTGATGAAGCGGATGAGATATGTGGTGTGGTTGCCAGTGCTAGGCAAAGGCAGGATAAACTGGCATTGTGGACTAAAAATGCAGCAAATGAAGCTTTACAGGTTTGAAAGTTTATTACTTTTTTGCTGTGTTATTTCTTGCACCGGACCTGGACTGGAGTAATACAAGTGTAGCTTATTTTTGTATATTTCTATTTTTTTCTTGCTAGTGCTGTTCATACTAAATTATGATATGAGTAGGATCAAAAATTTCTTTTTAATACACCAACACTATTTGGTGATTGTATTATTCTGCTTCTATATGAGATAATGCTAGGGAGCACATTTTTCTTTCGCGCTTATTTTTTTAAGTTAGAATTTTTATTTTTTCCCAAACTCATTGAAACAAGGACTTGCCATAATTAATTATGATAATATGGGTGTTATGAAATTTTTTTTCTCCAATTTCACGTATGCCAAGAATGGTATAATGCAGTGGCATATTTTTTCATTGATCATTATGAAGTTTCTTCTTTAATTGGACAAACAAATATGTGTTATTGCTTTTGTCACCTTTTTTGACTAAAGCATTTTAAAAATGCTACATATTGTCCTTTTAGGAGAAAATAAAAATCATATCTGCATGTTATATGTAGAAGCTCGAAGTTCTTTTATATCATTATAATTAAACAACAAAACTTAGTACAAACAGGCTATTCCAGTTAACTATTTTAGATGATAAGTGTTCTGTAGGAAACACTATCAAAATCTAGTTGTTGATGTGTTAATTGACTTTGCTTTTGACCTTGTGTTGGGCATATTTTTTGCAGATGAGCATTGGGAGGAAGTGGAAAGAAATCATTGATGCTAATGAGAATATCAGCTACACATTCCATGTAAACTGAAATTGGAAGTTTGTTTGAATTTCTAAATCATGTTAATAGTCTTTTTCGTTTGTTAAAATAATTTTCTCGTCTTGAGCAGGACGAATCAAAAACCAGAGGTCCCAAAGGCCGATACACTGTCTGAAGCCAACAAATCTCTGACATGCAGTTTTCTGATGACGAACAGCACCAAAGTTTACCCTTATTTTGCGCTGACATCTGTAAAAGTGCAGGCTTTTAGACTATCTGTTCTCTTTTTGTAATTTGAGTATACTTAAAGATACTTTGGAATGGTATAATTCTATTCAAACTATGAGCTCTCCATAAGACTCTAAATAAACAGTTGTATTTTGCAACTGTGAAAAGTAGCAATGGGTGTCTGATACATATAAAAGATCTGTTTCCCCAGTGGTCCTAGCTCTATCTGAAATCTTTTCAAGTCAGGATGTTGCCTCCGATTGAGAAAAGTTAAGGGGATTGGTATATTTTTACAAGTTTAAGCACGCAAAACGTTTCTATTAACAATATAATCTAACTAAAAGATATTACTTCCTCTCACAAATCACGATCAATCCATAACATAAATAGTTCCACATCCATTTCAAAACAACAACTATCAGTTGGCAAAACCTTGCTTCTAAATTTTTATTTCATCCCATACGAAGCGTCTTCTTCAAGAACTGATTCGCAATGCGGTCATTTCTCCCACACAAGATCCTCAGAATGGTATTAGGATCTGAACTACTCCACATTCCAGTTGTTGGTGGCACATAAATCTTCTTATTCCCAGTTCCAACTTTTCCAGAACCAGTAACTTCATATGCAAGTAAACTAAAATCCTCCACCAGTTGCTCGGTCGAACGTCCCATAAGTCCAACAATATCTTCCACAGTCTCTGCCTCACGCTCCACTGCTTCTTCGGATATCAAACCTTCTCCGTATGTGCTAAACAATCGCTTTAGCTGAGTAAAATCTTCCTCAATCATTTGATGATCATTTCTAAGAAATATCCTTGAACTTCCACCTGCAAGTAAAACAATAAGAAATGCTTCTAATGCAGCTTTCATGACTTCTTTCAATGCCAATGGCTGTGCTCTATCCGTCACGATCGCAAACAGAAGGGAAATATTCTGTTTCAGTATTCGCAATGCTGGTTTAATCCGTGAAGTTGCTACACTTCCTTTGTAGAGGCTTTCATAGAAGACAAAATTTGAGTCTAGGAAAATGAGACGATACGCCGCAACTTGGGAAACATTATGTGTGGCTGATTGTATGGTTGAGTGTGCTAGACCAAAAAGTGACCCTGATGCGTACTTTCGCCTATGCTGCGAGCGACTTGAAGGCACATCCGAATGGTAAAGAGAAATAGTCTTGTCAAGTGAGTTTAAGTGATGCTGAACATAATGCAAGGTGTTGAGACGAATGTATAGACGTTGTGTCCCACGGCTAGTAGATGGCCTTAAGTGATGATGGCTTGCTTCTTCAATAGGACCATTTAAGTAACGTTGATCTTCGCAGACTACGACGGTACATGGACCTGCTTTGTCCAATAATTTCCGGATTCTTGACACCTTGTGACTTCTTGTTAAAGGAGGGAGTGTAGGAATGTAACTCTCTTTTGATCCTTCAAATATCACAACATAAAAGTTGTTCTTCAAAAATGAAATGTTAGAAGAAATCTTAGAAGAAATCGGAATCTAACTTACCACAAGCTGCAACAAATGTGATGTATTCTTGAATTTGATGGTCCAATCCATCTGCTAGTTCAGTAACCAAATCTGATGAGATACTGATTGGCATTTCAAAGAACTCGTCCACGACTTCCTTCGCTAAACTCATCAACTCAACTCCTGAGAATGCGTATGGCTCGCTTTTCGACTTGGGATTCCAACTCTAGAAAATATGAAAAGAAATTAGTGTTGAACTTTTGATGCAGACTTGCAGTTTGTTCATAAAAATACCTCAGTATCTTTGGCTCTATTGATGCATTCTTGCACTTTGCTCAAATTGTCATCAAGCCATTTTCTAACCAATTGTGAAATGATTGAATCAACTTCATATGGAACCATTTCTGTAACATATCTCTTCCCTCCATCCTCACAATTCTCCGATTCCTCAACGATTATCTGAACCAAAAAACTTTCTAATTTGGCTGCTTTTTCAAGAACTTGAACCATGTCGCTTCGCAACACTGATATTCCTGATAAGTACTGTCTCAACACCGCGCCGTAGCAGCTGTGGAGTGTCACTGCTGCAATCCCTCCTGATATAGGATGCCATTTTTTCAATATGGGACTGAAATACTCAATCTCTCTTGATGCCAATTCCTCAGTTTCTTTTGCTAGCTGGGTTATGATCTCACTTGCCTCTGCTTCGTCCGTAGAGCTCGTAATGTTCGTAGTTTCAATGATCTGTTCATCATTTATACAGCAATCTAGTGATCAGTCATTCAAAAAACAGTCATGAAAGAACAAATTGGCTTGAGAAAAAGTGCAGAACCTTAGCAAATGCTGTCTTTAGTGATGTCCTTATGTAATTATCACACGGTCCCTTGTCATATTCATGGCCGCGGGTTCTTCCATCAACCCGGCCACGGATACATCTCCGTACAAAATGCGACTTACGGACAAGGCCAGTGGAAGCAAACTCTCCATGACATGTACATTACTCCTATGAAAATACTCATGGTACTCCAAAAGTCTCTTTTCAGCCCAACCTTGCATGGCTGCAGCTACCTCAGTGACCATTCTAATGTACACTCCATCCTTCTCCTTCTTAACATCTTCGGCCACCTCGGTTGACATCACCGTCAGAGCCGCCGCTAACAAGTCCGGCTCTAGTTGAGATGTTATAACAAACTGATGAAACAAAACAAATGCTAAACATATGTTATGCATTTCTTTAGTTATTCCCAGTGTCACCCATGTCTTTTTTATCAACTCTAGTAACTCATCGACCTCGTCAAGCACGATCGTCTCGTCCTTGAGATCGAAGATGGAGCGTAGAAGCGAGACGTAGATGTTGATATTGAATGGATATCCATCAGCCCAATGACAAGTTGCTTCACTCGAACTGTTGTTGGATTTGGTGTTACTACGCCAAGCTAGGGACACGGCATTGGTGCATAGTATGCGCATAGATTCGCTATTTTTCGACGTGTCTAACGGGTTGGAGTCAGCGGATCGGATGACCTTCCGGAGGGAGGCTGATGAGGATGAGTTTAAAGGGTCTAAAGGGAATGCAGGATAGAGCAAGAGAGCATTTTCCAACACAGCAAGTTGGCGTTTCTGCCAAATGTGATATTCCTTTTGAGAATGAAACTCCGATGGCTTGATGTGCCGGAGGAGCTCTAGCGGAAGAATGATCGTTTCGGCTTTTCTCCCCATTTGTCCGATTAGAGTTCTCATTAAAGTTTTTCTCAACCGGGCATCGCTCTGCTCCGTAACCTTCATTTGCTGCCTCATAATTTCTGCGGACGTTAAAGGCCTTCTGCTCGGTCTACCCAAAGGCGGTACGGTGAATCCTAACTTAGGACTCATTGGTGAGCTTGATCCAGCTTGAAACCATCCACCACCGCCAGGACCGGCAATAGGCGAAGACGGGAGAGACCCGCTCTGCATCGTCACGGTCATCCTATTTTTATTCGAAACAGAACGTCTCAATGTCCTTAACCCCAATCTTTTTTAAGCCTACTCGTCACGGCCATTCCCACTCCTTGTCCATGTCCCTTATTAGGTGATCCTACACTTCCGTCGCGATTCGCAGGATAGTAGTTTAAGGATGTTCTGCCACCAAAGCCAGGGGAGGACCGGCAAGACGTAAAAAATATTTCATAAGCTGTTTCACGGACATCGTCTAATGTCAGGTTTGTAACATTTCCAAATGGCCAATGGATATCGGATTCTGATTCGGGGACGAGGGATGTAGCTGGAGCTGCGTAGGATTGGCCGCGATTGTGTGCCATTTTGGTTTATATTGAGAAATGAATGATCGATTTCGACAATATTACCTTGTTTTTTCTTGATCAGAGAAATGGGAGAGAGATCAATGGAGAATATCCAGATGATCTCCTTCCTCAGGGGTGGATACAACAAGCTGGTTTCATTGTCTCGTTCATATGGAAAATATGCACTACAGCGAATTGGATTTGGAATGAGTTATAAACAGTTATTTACTAAACGACGTCATTTTATAATTATGACCGAAAAACAGTTATTTGGAATTAGATTCGGTAATGAAAACATCACTGTCTTTTATTGAAAGATGAAAATGAAACATTGACAATTCGAAAAGGATAGTTAAGTGGTGACAGATAGAAAACGGACAGATGCATGGACGACCCTCGAAAGGAATAGCTAAGTGGTGACAAATGAGGCGATTTTCCAACCTGAACTATAGTGAAACAGTTTCATTTTTGACGTGATGCTTCTGAACTTGTTTCCAAGATATGTGGTACTAATGGTGCGTCCACTTTGAAGGAATGGAATGCATTTCGTGGGAATGAAATGATGAATTTGAACATAATTTCATTTTAGATTCATCCTTTCATTCTATTCAAAATGATTTCATTCCGACGAAGTGGACGCACCATAAGTGTTTTAGACAAAGAGCCTAGAGGTTAAGTTGCATGTCTCTTCTATAACATGGCACCTCATTGGGGTGCTCATAAACTTAAAAGTCATCTCCTTGCCACAAATTCCTTCTTGAGAAGATTGGCCGCCAGGGCACTCTTTTTTGCATTTGTTGTTCAATGCAGGACACATGCAATCCTTATCCTCAAAAATATGCATCATGTTACAATCATGCTGCTGCAGTTCTTCCTATGCTGGCTCATGCTTTGGTTCTTTATCTCATCCTCATTGTCTCAACTGCCTGTGTTTTTAGTCCATATCACACAGGATGTCAAGTCCATCCTTTTTATTTTACGCTCGCATGATTCTCGTTCCAGGCGTTCCTCCTCTATTTCGGTGACAGTTGTGCGGAGGATGGATGCATCATTGCATCTGCAACCAGGAGAGCTAGGAAGCTAGCTAAGAGAAGTATGCAGAGCTTGGAGGCCATTGTTAAGTTGATATTGAGATGTTTTGAAAAGCCATTTTGTCAATGAGGATTTTTATAAGAGAAATGGATCATTCCATGAAGGAAAAGTGTTGCTAGGTATTCGATTCGGCAAGACTAGATATTTTAGTACTGGTTTTATGGAATGTTGTGGTGGTGGAAGTTTGCATGTTATGTTTTCATGCTTGTTTACACGTCTCCATCAAGTTACGATGTAACCACATCAGTTCCCGGCCATCCATGTAAAGGTCCCGTGACAAACACACAAACTCGAAACATGTCTTTTTTCAGGAACCAGCATAATGTCTTACAGTGATCCATTTCGCATCTGGGCCGAGTTTTAACAACGTACATCATATCTAATCTGCGAAAGGCTTCAAATATAATTTTATACTGTAGATCGTAAAGTATTTCTATGCCAGTGAATTGAACACAACAATGGAGCTGAGCACTTTACAGACCACATTTTTATTCTTTCTTCTCCTTGTCTAAATATTTCGATACAAAGTAGTTTGACCTCATCAAAATGAACATGGATACCTCTTCTTCAGGACCACAAATCAGTGAAATCTTTAGAGTGGCTGCACGGGACTTTCCCGCTTTTATGGGTGGTGAATTCCATACTATTATGCAGTCACAACATGAATGCAAGCAGCTTTGTCATCTTTTCTTCACAGATCCAGAGCCAATTTTTAAGAACTCAAAGCTACGCAGAGTATCCTCACGACCACTCTGCATGGCTACTGATCTGTTAAATGATGATGACTTGGAACCCAATCCCGTTAATACTTTCTGATTGCTGGAAACTCGGCTAACAGCAGTAGCTAAACGACTTGATCTGCTTTCACTAGGCCCGCCGGAGGAAGTTGGCCTGCTGCTTGATACTACAGCTTTCTTTGATGCGCTGCTGAGTCTAGTTGGAGTGCGCCCCCTTTCATAATCTGGGCGCTGAAAGCAAATAAGAAGCACATAGGTGAGCTGGCAATTTCTTTTGTGTTCTTTATTTAATTGATAAAAAAAATTCAATCAGCTATCACTTGAGGCCTTTTGAATTACAGCTTTCCCAATGCGCTAGTGGCATCAAACAATCATGTCGTCTTTGGTTAACTGTGCATCAGGTGTTGGTTTACATACAATAACATAATTCAAAAACTAAAATGAATGATTTGATATGTTGACTTATTACCAGTTCCTTGGGGAAGCTATAGCCCCTGCAGATTTGTTCCTTGATGTACTCGGCTGCAAACCAGGGGGTGGGGTATTTCTTCTCCCAAACGACCCAGCTGCTCCAAAAACCTTCTCTTTGATATCTCGTCCTACTAAATAGACACAAGCCAGGCATTTTCAGAATCACATAGTTTACATAAATCCAGCAACGATCTACATAGTTTACATAAATCCAGCAACGATCTACATAGTTTACATAATCCAGCAAATATCTAACTAGTTTATTCTTCAAATAAGATTGTTGCTGAGTGCTGACATCATAAAGTTTGCATTACATGGTATAGGCAAGTAGGCAACGATCGAAAAATAAGAATTGCCTTGCTAAACCTATATTTATGCATGCAGCTCACATATAATAGCAGAAAAAATAAAAAAATCATATTTTTTGGTGATAAACTACCTGAAGGTCTAGCCGTCTTCTCTGCAGTGAGCCCCAAGTTTAAAGCTAGTTTACCACTTGAATGCTGTCAAAAAAGTGACAGGAAACCGTAAATATCCGTGTGAAGGATGCATGACGCATATCACTAACTTTGCTTTACATACCCGTGTTTTAGAACTTGAGCTAGTCTGTGGGTATTTTAAGACTGTCCAGTCAAAAACATAGTCAAATTGATAACCTGCGGCAATGACCACAGATGAGAATGCAGAATTAAATATGGGATTGCTGACACCAAGGTCCAGAGTATTCAGGAAAGGAGCCAAATTTTTTACCTTCTCGGATAAAAAGGTCTCGGAACAGCCTCTTGAGATGTGAGTAGTCAGGTTTGTCTTCAAAACGTAGCGTTCGGCAATATTGGAAATATGAGGTGAATTCGGGTGGAAATGACTTGCAAAGAACCTACAGAGAATTTTTTTATGTCGTTCTTGTTGTGATCGTACTAACAAATTGCGAAAATAATAGAAGTACATGAAGTGGCATCCATTTCATTTACACATCGATTTCATTCATATCATAAACAAAACGGCCATCAATAAGAGTGACCAGAAAGACAAGTCTACTTTTATCTGCCACTATATGCTGTGGGTAATTTACAGTTAGGTGAACATTATACCTCAAAAGGTGTCAACATCTTCTTTTCACTGATTTTATCGTACTTCTGCTTCTTATTTCCCCCTTTAAGTCCTTGCCATGGAAGGCTGAAGAGCAATGGAAAACCAACTTTTTAAGAAATAAAAAATGACAAAAACAAACTTTTTATATTGTTCCATGAGTATGAGGAGCATACCTTCCCTTCAAAAAATACATGAGAACGTAACCAAGAGATTCTAGATCATCTCTCCTGCTTTGTTCTGCAAATGAAGCTAATAGGATTAGCAGGTAGACAAGTTACTGTTACTCATACAAAGGAATGATTACAATTTACCATAACCATCTCACCAATGCCAAGATGGGTATTAACACTTGCATAGCGAGCAGTACCAGTTAGATTCTTGTTTTCCCTGCACAGAATGTGAAAAGTGAATGTATTATAACCCGGAGAAATAAAACTACACTCAGCAAAGTCAGTAGAGGGCTCTAACGCTTTCAAAAACAGTTTTAAAACAAAAAAAGCAGCAGTTGAAGATAGGGTATAATCTAAAAATGGAAGAATTTCAGATACGCATTAAGAGCTGCACCAGAGATTTTATAAATAGCTAATACCTATAAGGTATGTGCTTGTGTGTTTGAAGATCCCTGTACTTCTTTCCAAGGCCATAATCAATAATATATACCTGAATGAAAAGGGGAAAATAGCTTGTTCAATGACGGCAGCAACATGAAGACCCACTTATAAATGAGGACTAATATGTGAAGAAAACATTTTCTATTGAAACCATCCATTTCCATTCCAACACAAGATGAAGAGATTAAATATCACATGTAATGAAGCCTTCAGTATTTTCTTTCTCAACACCCTCATATTTTCCCGAAAAATGAAATTTGTAACGGGTTTTATCCTTTTACATTTTAGAGTTTCAACCCGTAGTAACGGGTTTCATTTGTTGGTAAACCATAGTCCTGGAATTGTTACTCAAGTGTCAATTCAGATTGTCAATAAATTGAATCACCAAATGGCCAAATAAATTGGGCCAAGCCCATAACAGGACCAAAACCTCTTGAGATATACACTTATGCTCACTTAGTGTCACTTCTAGTAGCTTTTAAAAGATGGTTATTTGCAAACTTCAGACTGTCAATGAGTGATACGTAGGACACCATACGTATGGAAGATAAACTAAGCTAATTTAATTGGGAAATACAAAACAAGAGGCACTTAAGGGGAAACTACCTGATTGGCTCTGCGTCCCAAACCCATCAAGAAATTATCGGGTTTAATATCTCTATGAAGAAAGCTCTTTGAGTGCATGTACTCGACTCTATTGATCTATACAAAAAAGTGAAATAATCAAATTAGTACATTTCTTAAGCAAAGTCCTATCGAGAGAGAGTCTTTGTTCTTGGGTAAATTGTTACAAATACACTATGTGGGAGATAATAGAGACCATTGCAGTTGTGAAAACAAAATACTTACCAACTGATCCGCAAGCATTAAAACCGTTTTCAAACTGAATCTCCTATTACAGTAGTTGAATAAATCTTCAAGACTTGGCCCAAGAGATCAATGACCATGACATTGTAATCGTCTTCAGTGCCAAACCACTTAAGGTTAGGGATACCAGCTACATTAGAAAAGGAAAAAAGTAATTAACAGGTTATATTCATAGATAAAGGACATGATAAAATGAAGAGTAAATTACTTTAAACCACCTTTATATTGGGTGTCTTTTGACAAAACCACCTCTATAAAAAATATTTACTTAATAACACCTTTATACTATAATTTATTGCCAAAACACACCTTTTGTTAAAATTACTTAAAACCACTTATATATTAATCACATTTTCATAAAACCACCGATATATATATTACTTAAAACCACCTATATATTAATCACATTTTCATAAAACCACCTATATACATATTATTTAGAAGAGAAAATTACTTAAAACCACCTTTATGTTTGGTGTATTTTGACAAAACCACCTGTATACAAATTATTTTCTGCAAACCACCAGTATACTATCTTTATTGTCATAATACACCTTTAGTTAACAGTGTTAAGTTTTCTGTTAAAACTTTATTTAAATATATCCAAACAACACAAAACATAGAAAAAATGAAATTACTAAAAATAACATCAAATGCATATCCAACCTCCGATGCACATCCAAAAAATGCAATCAACGGATGCAAGAGGGGATCCACGAGTCCACCAAATTGAGAGGATTCACATGATACAACCTCTATATTAAGTAATATGTATATAGGTGGTTTTATGAAAATGTGATTAATATATAGGTGGTTTTAAGTAATTTTAATAAAAGGTGTGTTTTGGCAATAAATTATAGTATAAAGGTGTTATTAAGTAAATATTTTTTATAGAGGTGGTTTTGTCAAAAGACACCCAATATAAAGGTGGTTTATAATAATTTACTCTAAAATGAAATAAAAAGTAACTTACTCCCTCCTTGCATTATCATGTACAGTTTAGACTCATAGTGAAGTTGGGGATGCCTTGTCTTTGTCGATTCCTAACATCAAAGAGTTGCTCAATAATATTGACATAGCAGATAATAGCATTTTCGTAACTGAAGGCCACCAGAATTTTTTACATCAAATTCTAATAAAGAAGCTGTTCTTCTTTCTTTTATTAATCCAGTATCGATCAGTAAGATGTTCCGCAGCGATGACACAAGTGCATACTGATCAAAGATGTAAGCTTCTTTATTTAACAGGGAATGCGTATTAAACCAGGTTGGGAGTCATTCATATCGAACAGCAGCTAATAACAAGTGCTATTGAACAATCTGAAAGTAACTGTGTATGCCAAAAAAGATTAGCTTACGAGTTTGACAGCAACTTCCTCGCCAGTTTCGACATTAACTCCTAATGAATGAGGATGGATATATAAGGGTGAATAAGCTTGATACAAATAACAATAAGAAGAATGAGAATGCTGGTGTTGATGTTACCTAAATAAAGCTCTCCAAATGATCCACATCCGATCTTCCTGCCAAGCTTGAATTTTCCACCAATTACGTGACTCATTTTTGTATAGACAAATCCCCAAATCAGATAAACAGGTATTCTGAATCAGTAAATTGAGAATCAAAACCCTAAATGGTTGGAATGAAATGGAAATTGAAAATGCAGAAAATGAGAAGGGGATCTGGGGTTGGAAAGGAATGGGTTATTGTTTAGTTTAGGAGTGAGATTAGGGGATTTGGGAAGAATTGTCGAGTGTCGGACGGAAAAGGAAGACAGCCGCATGCCAACTGTTCCTGTCTTTCACTTCTCCATCATTTGTTGTTGTCTTGTCCTTCTTAATTGTGTAACTGTTCTATTTTTGGATTAAATCTGTTTTCTCATCTTTTGAATTTCAAAATCAAATTCAATTTGCATCACATCTCTCTATTAGTTTTTTAAATATATTTATTCGTATAATTAATACACGAATCATTACAAATGAGAATAAATAAAAAATAATAATGATATTGACTAATCTAATTAAAATAGTTTAATAATAGAAATCAGTTGTCAAAACCTTATGCAATAAAAAATATTTTTTCAATGCAAACAAATCATTATAAAAATGTATCTTTATAATTTTCTTTGTTAGAATTTCAAGCATAATAACATTTTGCTCTATAAACATGGTCACATCAACATTTAAGATTCTTCTGGACTAGGAATTAGGTACTCCAATAGTCCAATACCAAACACAAAAAGTGACCAACATTTATCTTAATATTCAAGCTGATAAATTCACAATATCTCAATTTCAATCCAATCAAATTAACTTTCGTGTATTTCTATCGGAAAAAGATGAAGGACGAATGTGTTTTCGTGACACAGTGAAAGACAATTTTGATTGTTGATTTTTAATAATTCATCAAATAAAATTTATTAAAATAATCATCGAATCCAATCAGGCTACACCACGTATTAATTCTATTTAATTAAAAAACATTTTAATAATTGTCAAATTTATCAAAATATTAGTTATTTAATCATTCTTTCTTACAAAAATCCGGTAACCAACAATTCAATTTTTTGTACTGAGCCAGCGATCCTTGCGATTCGGTCAACTAGTTAAGATTCCCAGTGCGAAGCCGGTTTCGCTTAGATTTCACGATATTTATCAAATTAGGGTTTTGGCATTTTGGGAATGAAATCGTCGGAATGGGGAGAGACGGTATAATAGTGATTGCGGAGCCACATGCGGCGGCGATCGGCAAGAAGAAGACTTCATCCAGAAGCTGGATATTGATCGATTCGAATGGTCAAGGTACTGTTTTAGATGTTGATAAGTATGCCGTCATGCATCGTGTTCATATACATGCTCGTGATTGAGGATTCTCGACCCGCTGCTTTCGTATCCTTCCACTATATTGGGTCGTGATAGAGCTATTGTGTTGAATTTGGAACATATCAAGGCTATTATCACTTGCGAAGAGGTACCTTCATCGGCTGTATAGCTGATTTTTTGCATTGTGCGTGTTTGTGTATGTGTTCATTTCTGATCATTTGAGGTTTTCCGTTTTAATCGTGTGGAAATTGGAATGATTGAACTGGGATCAAGTGACTTTCTTGTGTGTTACAGCAGCTTTAACTGCTGGTAGTAGAAAATCGTATCATATTAATATTAAATGTTGTAATGACTAAGACCTTACTGAATCTGTCATTTTAAAACTGTTGATTTTCATATTTAAATAGTTCGTTATTTCGCATAAGAAAATTGGAAAACTGGAATTCGTGTGGATAGGTTTTGCTTCGTGATCCATTGGATGAACATGTTGTGCCTGTTGTTGAGGAGCTCAAAAGAAGACTGCAACCTGCTAATTATCTTCGCCAAGGCAATGATAATGATATTGATATCATGGAAGAAGAGGGTATATATTTTGGTCATGCTAGGTTAGTTACATAACACAGCAAAATTTAATTGGTTTTGATGTCTGTCGATATCTTGGTTAGAGTCTCCATTTGAATTCCGGGCTTTGGAGGTAGCTTTGGAAGCCATTTGCAGCTTTCTTGCAGCAAGGACGACGGAGCTTGACACAGCTGCTTATCCTGCATTGGATGAGCTTACATCAAAGGTATCTCGATATCTTACCATACAGTACTATTCATTTTAGTTTATCTGGCTGTGTGAACTTTGTTTGCCAGACTATTAACTTGTAATTAATGGCTGAACCTGCTACGATCCTTTTAAAAAAGTGCAGCATTTGTGTTCAGTTACGTGCCTTCTCTAAAGTCATAATCCTTAGAACTTTACACCACAACTGGTTTGCAGATTAGCAGTCGCAATTTGGACAGAGTCCGTAAAATGAAGAGTGCAATGACACGACTGACTGCTCGTGTTCAAAAGGTATGAGATTCTTCATGTATTTCATTTGTTCAGCTTTTAAAGTTTCGTTTGTTCCTGAACCTTATAAATTAAACTACATGCCCTCCCGTCCTGGCTCAAAAGATTAGTATGTTTTGATAGTGAATCGCGTTAAGTTCTGTTAGAAGAATATCTTGTATTCTCGCAACCAACACAGAAAATACAGTAAGCTCTTAGGTGCAACATATCATGTTAGCAAGAAAAACTGGGGCAACAATGTTTATTATTTATGTCAATGAAGCGCTCATAAAACTTGAATAACAGGTGAGGGACGAGCTCGAGCAACTTTTGGATGACGACGATGATATGAATGATTTATACTTGACTCGAAAGTTAATGGTGTCTTCACCAGTCAGTGACTCAGGAGGCGTCAACTGGTCTCCTGCTTCCCCAACACTGGGATCAAGAATATCCAGAGCTAGTAGAGCCAGTGCTAGTAGGGCGAGTGTTGCAACAGCTAGAGGAGATGAAAATGATGTTGAGGATCTTGAAATGTTACTTGAGGTTGGACTTTATTTTCTATTGTCAAGTTTTGATCGAACTTTTAATCCTCAGAAATGGAACTTCTTGCAGGCTTACTTCATGCAAATTGATGGAACATATAACAAACTGACTACGGTAAGTGCTTAAAACATTAAGCTCTTTTTGTCTTGTGCCTATTGAATTGTCAACCTTAACTCTCGGTTCTGGAAGTTACGTGACTAATAAGGCAACAAATGCTAATTGATATAAAATGGTTTGGTTCCTGCTGATCATGAATTATTCAGTACTATATCTCTCTTTTTTAGTTGTGAACTCGTACATGTTGTGTATTCCCTATGCACCTGTATCCCTCAGATACCTATATGATTCATAGGTTAAGAAATGACTGGAGAATGTAAGTGTAATAGAGTGTAAACCAGACTTTTCACTATTTTGGCCAAGTTCTGCCAAACTTAATCACGATTCACGCATCTCTTGCTTAGGATGTTGTCTTTTAATTTCCATCTGCCTGGCCAGTGATACTGATCAGTAAGTCTAAGGAGCAACCATATGGGCCAGTTTCTTACTACTTTCTCATCTTGATGTGTCTATTGGTCTTGTCCCTGCTTTGGAACCTGTATAACTCTGCTTTGGGTAGCTGTTTCCAGGTAGTATGTATAGTTTTAGATTGAAATAAACTGGCTATTCATAAAGCCAGGGGATCACTAGTCAGTACTATGTTATTTCTGAACAGATTCACTCTCTTGTTATCCCCCTTTCCATTTTATTTTCTCTATCTATTTGCATTTTTCAAATCACTGCTTACACTTTTAACTGGATTTGCTGCAGTTACGTGAATACATTGATGATACTGAAGATTACATAAACATTCAGGTATCCCTTGAATCCCAACTCAGAATATTTTTGGTCTTTTTACTTTCTTATTGATTAATATTTGTGTTTGTTTGTGCAGCTTGACAATAAGCGTAATCAGCTTATTCAGGTGTGGATTTTACAAAAAATAGTTGATCAGTAATTTTATTTGCTTTAAATGACTTTGAAGGAACATTATTTGTTGCCTTTAATTATATTTGTCTTCTGCCGCAGTTAGAACTATTTGTTAGTGCTGGAACAGTATGCTTAACAATATATTCCCTAATAGCCGGAATTTTTGGGATGAACATACCATATACTTGGAATGACAACAACAGCGACAAGTTTATATGGGTAGCTAACTAGTACTCTACTCCTTTTCCTTGATTCTGTAGTTATAAATTTCCTTGGAAAACACTGATTATTGTATATGTTTGCAGGTTGTCTGTGTCTCAGGAGTATCGTGTTTATTACTGTTTCTATTGATCATAAAATATGCTTACACAAAGGTCTTGTAGGATCTTAGTGTCATACTTTGAACAGTGAGATGAGCAGAGATGTTTCCGGCAGTTTAAATTTCTTGTAATTTATTCAGCTTCTGTGGAATCTCCATTGCGGATGATATGAAAACAAGGCAGTAAAATATGAATGCAGTATGTTGGTGAATTACTGAATTTTACCTTTGCAAGAAAATTTACTTCTCAAAAAGTTATGATAAGCGGACTGTAAATTGTTTAAAAGTATTCATAGTGTTACCTTTATCACATATATAATAAATCAAGAATTATTATTAACAACAAAATTCATATACAAATATTTAGGAACAGGAGTAACTGGTTACAAAAAAATTAAATTGTAGTAGAAAAAAGCAATACATAGGTACGAAATGGAGCACCCAATCCCTAGAACAGTAGAAAATTATGAGGTTCAACTAGTTAGATTGTTGCTCTTCAACACCGTTGGTTGTTGCTGCAGACACTGCTGTTTTTTCTGAAAATGGAACAAGGAAGAAATATATGCATAAGGGTTTTTTAAAAGTTGCAAATGCACTTTCTTTTGATATACAAACCTTGGAGTTCCATGAATCTTTCCAAGTTATGTAGCTGTGAAATGAAACCAGCATTCGGCTTTATCAGTGGCCGTTTATTCTTCACATACTGCAGGGCTTCAGCTGAACTCATTCGACCCTTTTTCATCAAATAAGCAGCAACAATTGTCGCACTACACAAACAAAATGAATAATTTAAGTGACATGTTCTACCATGATTTTTCAATATATTATCGAATTCAACAGATTTTTCACCAAACATGCTGTGAACCTAAAAATATAATGTTTACCAAAAAATGTAAAAATCTTGAGCGACAATTAAAAAAGGTTACCTTCTAGACTTGCCGACAACGCAATGAACTAAAACAGCACCACCCTGTCTTTTAGCTTCATCAATGAAATCTATACACTCGTCAAAATACTGTTCTAGATTTGTATCTTCTTTGTCAACAACTACAGCATCACAACATTGCGTAAGATTATTAATCAAACACAGCGGTTAGTAACTAATACATATATAATTAAACAACACATCAAAGCTAAAGTGCGACCTTCATTGCATTTGAGTATAACCACAAACCTGAAACAACTTTGTAAACAAAATCGTTGGGATACATAGGCCGCACCGAACATGCGACAGTCAAAACATGAGTTATATTCAACTCTTTCAACAGGCTTTTATTAGTTGCAGCTCCTATCGACCCCAAATACAAACCCTGAAAAAGACAATCAATTCAACCACATTCCCAAGCTTAGCAGCAATCATAATTCATAAATTAGTGTAAGTGGCTGTGATGAAAACTGACCTGTTGTATGCAGTCAGGAACTTTGTCAACTTGGTAGCCATGGAGAGTCTTTCTAGCACGCTCAAACGCCACCAACTGCTTCTGGAAATCGTCACAAGCCTCCATCATTCACTCCACCTGAATTTCAATAAACACTCCGATTCAAATTACAAATATCACAATGCCAAAAAATTAAAATATATATTTTGTGGCGATGATTTTAAAATTGCGAAAGAAGATTAAACATACCGGATGGAGATCGGATCAGTGTATGACTTGGCGGGAACGGTAGGAAGGAGGCTGCGGGGGCGCCGATCGGTGGATCCAACGAGGAGGGACCGAGCGAATGAATGTTTCCAGTCTTATTTATTTAATTATTTTTATATATACGCATTTAAGAATAAACAATCGGATATTTATCAAACAGAAAAATTATCTTAATTATCAATTTTATTAATCTAAAAGTTATTGATAATCATAAATAAGAGAGCACAAACATAATTTTAAATTAATTTTTATTATTCAGACTGTTGATAATTTTTATTAATTTTTAAACAATCGTTGATAATTTTTATTAATTTTTAAACATAATCGTTGATATTAATAATCATCCGTCGATATATTTTACTGATTATCATTTATTTCAATTTAAAATTAATTTAATCTCTATCAATCAATATTAAAAATTTACTTGTGCCTTACGAATTGAAACTTATCAAGCCCAAATAAGTCTGAGCCGAAGTCTAATGAAAACAGTTCAGGGCCGGCCCATTTTGGTGACTAATCCCAGAGCTAGTTGGATCTCACGAACACCACAAAACAAAATTCGACGATCATTAACGACGTCATCTTCGATCTCTCGATCCTTCATTCGCTAGGGTTTTAGTTTGTAAGATGTCGAACATCGGAACTTCGAAAGGCGTTTTGGAGGTCGCTAAGTTCGCCGTATACGTCACGGTCCCGATCGGACTTATGTACTTCTTCGCCAACAACACAAAGAATATCCAGAAATTCATGGGAAATGTGAGTTGCCGAATTTTCATTTCGATTTCAATTCAGTGTTAGATTTGATATGTTTTTTAATGCATTGTATAGTAATTAGGTTTTGACTTACCTGTTTTGAGAATTGAGTCTCATTGAATTAGAAATTGTAATTCACCAAATAATGTATGAACTCAATTTTATTTGGGTTGAGACTCCGTCATGTGTGTGTTGTAGTTATTTTTTATCGAGGCCTTGTTTGTTCGTTATTCACGCGTACTCGTATGATGCTAGCTACTTTCATTCCAAAGGTTGCGTCTGACTTTGGAAAGCTTTACTCCCTGTCTTAATAGTGTGGCCTATTAATAAGGAAATTTACTTTCTGTTATCTTATCGATGTGTTTTGAATGTAAGTATTATAACTCATTATGATATTGCAGCGTCCATATGTTGTGTATCCACCAGAGGGACCAAGGCCTCAATCGCCTGAGGAGCTGAGAGAGATGGCCAGAGAAATAGCCCGCAAAAGAAGACTGGAGCGATCCACTTGAAGAGGCTTTACTGCTGTAAGACTAGTTTGCAAGCTGGTTATTGTCAGTTTCTTTTTGTAAATCTGGAGACTTGACATCCTGAATAAGCTTGCTTTCCACAATGTGTTTATGTAATAAAATCAGTTTCCCAAACACTTATGTTTCCATACAATGGCTACCATGACAACTTGTGTGTCACAAGAATGTATTGTTGCATATGTTGTTGGTGATGATTAGAAACAGCCTAATGATAAACTGTGTGGGTACTTCTACACTGCATATTGTCTTGAGCACGATGCTCCTTATCCGAAGTAAAGGTTTTCTATTTTCTTATTATTGTGCCACCAGAAATCAGGTTTATTTGTTATTCAATATCTAAATTTTCTTTGCACATAGTTGTCATTTTGGTCAAGGTGAATAAACATATATCAAGTAAGTCAGTATGCACTACTTGATCCTAGAATGGTAGAAGGACACCAGTGACAGTGAGTGAGGTAGGGGTATTAGATAGGTTCAAATAACTTAATTTTCATCCCTTTCGAGTTTGGAAGAGAATTTTATTATTTTAAATTGTTTCTAAATATTAACAGAGTTAACCAGAACCATGCCAACCCTCTTTCGGACGTAGGTAATCTTTTGAACCTACAACAAATCTAATACAACCGAAACAAAGCATCTCAACACACAGCTTAGCCCCCACTTATCCACGATCTAATTATAGCTGGACACCTTTATTCAATAGCACCGGAGAATTGGAGAGAAAATGATGAACTTTGAGTCACGGCAGCATGTCAAAAACTGCGTAAATGATGAACAGCTAATCGTAAAATGATCCAAACACGAATAGCTAGTTTTTTTGCTCATGAGCATGGTTCGTGCTCTCAAAGCAAAAATACGAAGTCTTTCAGCTGTATTAGGGTTCTCTTCATATGGCTTGTGCTTAGATCATACTGGTGACATTGTAAGATAAGAAGGCCGAATAACAACAGAGACCCTCCTCTTTGAAAATGATGCTGTCTAGAGGTCAGTAACTATTTGACCAGTTTGCTTCACTCCCCACTTTTTTCATGCCACTGCTCTCTTTCTTTGAGTCTTGATCGACCTTGAATGTGGCACCACATACTTCACCCTGACTGTCCACTCTAGGGACGGGCTTCAATTCCTTGGATGGGTGGTCAAAGCTCCTCAAACCACCAGATGTTGTGAAGAAACAACCTGAAAATAAATGAGGGCCCAAAATTCAGATACTATGACAATGACAAAAATCGGATGACTAATATGTTTGGACTTAATTTTATAAGGAATATTTAGATCAATATCTGGCTGAAACAGATGTGGTGCGTTAAAAACAAAAAGATGAGAAGTTAGTTATAACATAGTAAGGAAAAATAGATCAGCCAATGACGCAGTCAACCATTGACCATAATGGCAACAAGAGCCCTGCATGAGCGCTGAGAACTAATCAAGAAGTATGGACATGTGAAAATAGGGATGAAATTCAGTGCACAGGTTCCACAACCTAAACAACGCATTACCTTTTGGGAAAGGAGCAAAAGATTTGCCACAGCCCTTTTTAACGATGTCAGCATCATCAGACAGAACAAGACATTCATCCGCATCAGTTCCCCAGTAAAAAGGAACACTACCTTCAGCATCCTACAGATCAACAAAAAGTAGGAAGCTAAGCCAACTAATCACATGATAACTAAATTCAAGCACGAATTCAACTTCTTCCATAAAAAGAAGTTTTTTAAATACATGAACGAAGAATAAGTATGAAATACTTACAGCTCCTAGGAATGTGCATTTGGCCACTGAATCGTACAAAATGAAGGAAAATTTGCCATTTAAATCTCTGACAATTTGTTCAGGAGGGTATGGACCTCTGTCTCTTAAGGTTCTGTAAGCTTCAATGACAATAGTTGCCTCATTAGCTGTCTTGTCGAGGCCGTACTGGTTTTTCAGGTTAGCTATGTTATCAACATGGCCTTGGAATAAACAATACATATCATCCAGAACAGCAAAAATCCTGTAAAAACAAGATTAAATGGTTGAGTTGAACTGGTCATAACTCATATCACATATGAGGTAAGACTTTAAGCAAGTTTCATTAGTCAACTCTGTTATCAAACTCGTGCTGCATTCACTATAACATACATAAAGGACTAACACACTAGAGTTGGACACAAAAATTGAACTTATAGTATCTTGCGTGGAGAACGCAATAAGCATCAAGCAGTGTAAAACAATATAACTTTATTCCGTTTGCATCAGAATAGCGTATGGTGACGATCATTCCAAACACATATTCATCAGATTCACCACTTAAGTAAAATGATCAAGTATCAATAGTCAACGGATCAATCAAAAACTTGAAACCGATCAAATCCAAACCTTTTCACTTTCAGCACATTAACGAAGAAAAGTCAGATGAAGAACGATTGATTACCTAGGGAGGAAGGGATTCTGCTTCTCGACAGAGTGAGCCAAGATACCAGCGGAGCTAAGGTTGATTACGAGCGATCCAGGATGAAGACTGCGAAACTCATTAGCCAGAAATTCATCTTTCAACGCCGAGAGAGATCCGGAGGAGTTTGGAGTCTGCAGTGCCTCGGGACTCTTCGCAATCGATTTGTCGAAAACCGCCAGCATTTTTTTGATCGGGAAAGAATCGACGACGATGCGATGATGATTGTTTTGATTGAATTAGATGGTTTTGGGAGTCTGGATGGGTTAAATATGGTTTTGATGTTCCCGAAATATACCCTTGCCTCACGGTTTCTTAAATCGGAATCCAAAGCTGTTTAGAGGTTATAAATGTAATTTGGCAAATGGGTTGCTGAAACAGATTTTATCCAAAATTAAAAGAGGTAACGTGTGCTACTTGCTTGATGTGTGATTTTTTGTATGAAATATTATTTGACAAAAATAAATTAATTTGATATAGATGTTTGATTTTGATTTATTTAACTATTGAAATTTATTAAAATTTAAATTTAAATAAATAATGTTAATATCAACAATTGAATTAAAAAAATGATACTGTATTACCATAGTGACATTTCCTAAAATTCTACTCTCTAACCATATTTGACGTATTCGATTTTTCAAATGGCGTTATGTTCTAATTTAAACCTCTTCAGCGCCGGACATTTTGGATGTACTAGTAACAATCCTACCGTTGGAATTTTTTGAATTTCAAAACCAAACCAATCAAATTTTATACAAACTCAAAATCCCACAACCAACACAAGAGAGCAAAACGCAGCAGCTACACAATGAAACGCGACGCCAAGAAACCGATCATCACCTCCTCCACACCCTCATCCACCTTAACCCCCAAATCTTCCATCACAATGGAACTCACTAAAGAAAGCAGCAGCTCTTACTTCCCCGGCTGCAGAAAAGATGCCAATTGCGCCTGCCAAATCTGCCTCGATAGTATCAATGCCACTCTTGATCTGATGACCCTCACTAATCACAAAAAAACAAACAATCTTGATCGTCTCCGACCATCTCCGATCCCATTCGGATCTCCATCGTCGCCAATCTCCACTCCGAAGGTCGGTGTTCGACGGACTCCGTCTCCGTGCTGGAAGTCAACCGCTAGGGCTCGGCCGAATGCGGTAGTGGTTAATGAAGAAGATGGTGTTGGGAAGAGAAAACGGAGGCGGTTTGGTGAATTGGTTTTGGTTTTTGTGGTGTTGATTTTGGGGATGGAATTAGGGTTTCATTTGGTGGTTTCTAGGGCTTTGAGGACTGAGCTGTCTGCTGAGATTGTTAGGGATTTGGGAGAGAGGGCTTTTGATTTGGATGGTGGTTTGAATCGGAAGCTTCAAACTTTGCAAAGTGAATTGGAGGTTTATGTTAATAGTGCCCAGATCTCAAATTGTACACATAACCCTAGAGTTTGGGAAGTCCATCAGGTATATTGAGATTTTGTCAGTATGAAAGTTTCAGTTTTTTGTTCAAGAAAACATTAGTTTAATACATTTTGCAGGACGGTTTGCTGTTAAGGTCGAGATGCGTGCTTTACAGATCGTTAACAGAGGAAGTGAGTGTATGGGGATGGCCATTGCAGACAGCCGGGCTGCTTGTTTCTAGGTTTTCATCGAGGTCATTCACTGTATTGTCCGGTAGAGCCACGCAGGTGATGAATGGAAACTCCAGTTCTTTGTTTTCTAATTGAAAGTGATAATTGTCTGATATTTTGATTTGTTGTCTGAAAAATCGGTAATTTTTTGACAGTGGCCTGAGGGCAATGCTGGTTACGTGGTTGTGAATGCGAGAGGGTCTTGGGTGCAGGACAGGTATAAGGTGTCTGCAGTTCAATTGGATGGAGAAACTTGGGTGATTGAATATAGCAGAAGTGTGTTTTTGGAACACAAGGGGTTATGTTCAGCTGTGTGGAAGTTTCTGAAGTGCAGTTTGTCAAAGGATTATGTTAAAAATTGAGTTTGCCGCTTGGGTGGGTGGCTGATACCTTCAGAGGCTATTCAGCTGAAGATGATGTCAATGTTCACCCTACTTGAACATATGAAAGAAACAGATTATAAGAGACCGTGTCCGGATCAAAGTATAATGAACATGAATTCTCATTCCTCGCGAGAAGTTAATTACCAGTTCTTTTCCAGCAACGAAATGAAAAGGTTCATAAATTTTTAGCTTCATATTCTGATTTTCCAATCTGGCTGTGAGGGAAATGCCAAGTCTATGATGTAGGTGTGTTTCAGGGAATGGATTGCTAAATAAATGTGTACATCATCCTCTTCATTCAGTGCCATAGTTTGATCATAAGCCTCAGTGACACCCTGGCAGCGTTAAGCTTTTAACTAAACCATCATTCTATATGCCAAAAGTAAAAAAGAAAATTACTGATAATACATATCAACTATGTTACTGATTTTTAATTATTTAACGAATAAGATTAAAAGTAAAAATTGTAACTCTTTTTGAAGCTCTAATATTATCGCAGCCCTATGATCACAAAATTTATCTAGATGGAATCCTACTTTAGACGCGTAAGCGACACCGTTTAGCAGCTCAATAATAAAAGCCTACTGCGTATCTTCTGGAAATTGGCAGACGAAAGGAAAATGGCTGCCAAGGGAGTGACCCTAAATCACATCTCCAGAGCTTCGTCCGACATCAATCGTCTCTCCAAATTCTACCAAGAGGTTCGTTACTTTACTCAACATCAAGCAACGTTTATTTCAATTCAGAGTATTGTTTTACTTAATTGATTTACTTCGTTAATTTTGGTGTGGCAGATTTTAGGGTTTGAGCAGATAGAAAGTCCTAAATTGGAGTTTAATATTATATGGCTGAGTTTACCGCCGGATCATGCTGTGCAAATCCACCTGATTGAACGTGATCCGGCATTCAGTTTGCCTGAAGGTGAAACTGGCTCCTTATTTGGTGATGAGCCCAAGTTTCTTAGAAGAGGGCATCATGTCTGCTTCTCGGTTGACAATTTTGATTCCTTTGTTCAAACCCTCAAGGTACGTCTATCCGGATGTTCACTTTGTAGTGTAAATGAACAGTCTTTGGATGCGCTGTCTTTTTAAGATTAGAGAGGTTGAGCAGACTTTGGCACGGTTTATATTTTAAATGGCAATTTGCCCAAATATTTACTCATTTAAACTAGTTTTTAGAGTTTTTTCACATGATCACCTTTAATCTAAGCTAATTGAATATGGAGGGAGGGAACCTTGTAGAAATCTAGTCTAATGTAAGAACGATTAAGGAGCCGATATCCTGCAAAAGCTTGCTTAGGTTGGACTGTTGGGCATTTATGAATATGTGGTCCTTGATAGGTTCTCAAAGATGCCTGCTATTGTGATATGTCAAAGTTAGGTCTTTTTATTGAAGAATATTTCTATTAAGTGGAAGTGAATGGTTCCTTCCACCTTTTTTGTCACAGAGGTTATGAGAGTTCTTGCGGAAACAATTTATATACTAGTCTGGATTCCTCCATATCCACCATAGTTTATATTCATACAAATTCATGAGTTCGTGTAATGTCAGGAAAAAGGTATCAAAACACATGAGAGTTCTCAACCTGGAAGCAAGATTAAGCAAGTATTTTTCTTTGACCCGGATGGTATAGATGACTTCTGTTCTTAGATTAGTTCTTTAACAAACATCCCTTTCTGTGCTCAGTAATTGTACCGACATTGTATAATTTGATTCATGATAACAGGTAACGGTCTGGAGGTCGCTAGCCGGCCATCTCCAACCCACTGATCGCTTTGATGTAATGAGACCGTCCATTTCACTTTGTTAGTACTGCTTGCAGCGGCAGGGGATCAAGATAAATAATACTACCCTGAATTGCATATTTCTGGATATTGTATATCATCCTTATCTTAGATAATGTATTTGCCCTCAAAATCAGATCCCCAGACTGTAACATAAACCAGTTGTAAGTGACAACATTGCTCTTTCTTTGGAACAATGCGGTCTTGGTTATCCAATATCAGAATCTTTTGTGGTTTCTTTAGAAACCAAATAAGTAAGTGTGTGGTCTTCAAAACATAAGGGAGTACTGGGGGGCAATTTAATGGTTTTACTTGGCTTTCTGTTAGTGTTTTATCCTTCGGGTGTGCTAGAGAAAAGAAGTATTTTCAATAATAAAATAAAAATACAAAAATTGTTGATGATAAAAAGGAAGCAATCACACTTGTCCAAAACAGAGTCTCAGACCCTTCCAAAGAAGTTTTCTAACCTCTCTCTTAAGGGTTTCCGTACGAGTTTCAGATTTGGGCTGGGGAGGTCAGCCGCCTCCGCAACACATCAAATTCCGGGTAACACTATCTAAGACTTACTTTAAGGACTTCCAGATACAAAGCTTGTGTCCGTTGCTGCTCTCCTCCATGCACAACAATTTCTAGCGAAATCAGAATCTTACCGCACGGTGGATCAAATCCGAATCGCGATGGCCGATCGGGAGTCGAATACAGTTTTGGTTTTGAAAGGTATGCTAAATATCTTTAATAATAATATATATTGAAAATCTGGTACGGTTGGAGATTAGGAAATTTCATGCGCATGTAGAGAGACAGAGACTTGTATTATATTGCCAAACAACAATTTCCAGATTTCTACTTGAAGCATTGTCAAACTTTTTTAGTGACGTCAACTGTTTGATGAATTGCCTCATAGAGTTTCAGTAGCATATAAAGTGACTACGTGTGCAAATGCCCTTTGTATCAGATTTGGGTATGGTTTGGAATAAGAGCTGGAGATTATTGCTATGGAGAGTAAATAGGGCTTTGCTTGGAACTCTGTTATGGCCATGTATTAAGGTCTTCTGATTCCTTACTGTTGATTCTTACACGGTTTAAGATTCTTTGTCGAAGAGTTCAAAGCTACTGGCAAGTCTATCGGTATGTTTCATCAGATATGATAGAGCTAATGCTACACTAATTCACTTAAATGATTTGTGCATATTATGTGCTTTTTAACTTTTTAGTTGGTATCGAATTTGGGAGTCTGATAGAGCTACTTGATACAGTTGCAGCCAAATGATAACATGCAAAGCAAGCCATGGAATCGAATACACCAGAAAGCCATCAATTTTCAGAGCCATGTTCTCAAGGTTGGTTTCATGGAGTCATACTTTTTACAGTGCATGGAATATAAAAAAATTACTTTGTTTTTCTCTTGTGAAGAAATTTATAATTTCAGAAATAAAAAGAGAATATAAGATGGACCTTTTTTCCACGAAGCTCGTAGCATTTTACTTAACAGTTTTATTGAAACATGGATCAACCATTGTTGTACTTCTGTGACTATGCATTAATGCAACCATTGTTGTACTTCTGTGACTAAGCAACCAAAATGAAGGCTTCTTCAGCTAGAGTATGAAGAGATTTACGATGCCTGCTTATCCCAAATGTACCTGAGAAAAGATGAAAGTTTTCGACATCCATTGTGGTTTCAATGACGCCTGCCAATACTTCACCAATATTCAGTTCTTTAAATTTAGCAACATTCTCTTTCCGCTCTTCCATCATCCAAATCGCCAACTCTATTGAAAACCTTCTTATCCTTGGAACCTTGATAAATGGAATAGGATGATCCTTCAATATCTTAACTAGTGCTGCCGCCAAATTATTTGATTGCTCTACTTCTATTGTTTCTAACATGCGGTTGAAATGCTCATGTGTCATGCACTTGAACACATGCAAAGCTAGTCCGATCAGAACTTCTTGCTCCTTTTTTGATGTTAGGTTTGATACAATGTTAACATCTTGGTGCTTCTTTAATATTCCTCTCAGTACCTGTAGAGGATTCATCAAAGTTTAGTTTGAGAAACCAGCTAGTATAATATTTGCTAACTGCAATAGCTTATTGGTTACCGTCTCTGCAGTGTCCATAGCTTTGAGTTCTGTATCCTTGTAGTATACTGTTTTTTTATCAGTATAGATGAGCAAATTCCTGAGAATTCTTGCACTATTTATACACAATGTTTCTTTTTTCAGTTCATCCACAAGCTTGTCTATGGCTTTAAGCCGCAGGACACGAAGGCAGTTTTCCTTGCTTTCCAGTGTCAGCATTGCTATGGCATCACCAGCTGCATCTCTCAATTCCTCTTTGATCCCCGACTCAGCGTCTTCCATGAAGAAGAGGTTTAGAAGTTCCTTCAAAACTCCACCTGTTGCTCCAATATTCTCAGTAGCATCATCTTCCAGCCCAAGTTTTGTCAAAACTTGGATTCCTCGTAGTTGAAATTCGGGATAATCCTTCCCGTTCTTCAAAATATTTCTAATGTTACTGATTGTGAAGACTATTTCTGAAATTTCCTTTCGCAAAGTGGCACCTGTTATGCCTGTTGTGCTTACCAGGTTCTTCACAAGTATTAAAGATTCACTCACCAAGGTATAATGCCATTCTGGAACATTTTGATTTGTGAACATATCATTTGTTGTGTACGTGAAGTCTATGATTTTTGGCAGCAGACCTCTAGTATTACCAATCTTCCCACAATTACCATGGTCTCGAGATAGTTTGTTGAGAATACCTAGCCCCAATTTGTTATATTTCTGCACGAGGTTGCTTTCTTGGACTGACACGATGTCTCTTTGACAGATTTCATCACCAGCGCCCGTGTAACTTGTTCTTTCTGTGACGACTAGTGATGCAACTGACTCCACTGCACCAGGTATTTCAGCTGTGTAACTTGTTCTTTCTGTGAGTAGTGATGCAACTGACTCCACAGCACCAGGTATTTCAGCTATTCTTAACGAATTCTGATTCTTGCTGGCTATTTGTTGCAGTATCTCTGCTGCCGATTCCCTTAATTCTTGCTCCTTTGGGTTTCTCCAGTTCAGCATCTCAACCAGTCTTTCGATGAGACATATATCCACTCCAATTTTTCTTAGGGTTTCAGGGGAAAATTTATCACTTTTTCGAAAGTTTTCGGAGAAGTCTAGCTCCAATAAGCTTTTCATTGGGTGAGTTTGAGTTCAAGAGTTCCCCTGCAAAAGAAACCATGTCCATCCTTAAGCTATCGAAGACACTCCCGTTGATACTTTTCGAGTATGCATCATAAAAGAACCGTCGTGTGGAAGCCATTCCATCCGGTCCTAAGTTGTAATTATCATTCACTTTCTCCAACAATTTATGGAAACCTACTGTCCACTCCCAGTACACTTTCTCCATGATGAACAATGAAGATTCAGCTAAGACTAGCGAGTAGAATATGACGAGAGCGTGTTCTCTGTTCTTCTTGTCGGTATCACCCTTCTCAATGTGCCCGAAGTTACGCTTTATCAGTTTATACAATGACAAAACAACACATGCTGTGGCAGAAAGCAGCTGCAACCAGTACCAAACTTGGATAATATTTTGGGTGACGAAAAACAAATTGGGTGTATGTTTGTTTTCCATGTTGCTTGTTGAGTTGGATCTGCATATCATTGCTGGCTGCTGCACAGGTGGAGGTTGGTTATCCTTCGAGTTGAATCTGCGTATCATTGCTGGCTGCTGCACAGGTGGAGGTTGGTTATCCTTTGAGTGGGATCTGCATATCATTGCTGGCTGGCTGTTGGATCTGATTATCATTGCTGGCTGTTGCACATGTGGAGATTGGTTTTCCTCGTCAGTTGAGTTGGATCTGCATATCATTGCTGGCTGCTGCACTGGTGAAGGTGTGTTTTCCTTGTCACTTGAGTTGGATCTGCATATCATTGCTTTTAGGTACTGAATAAAGTTACCAGATGAAGGTGTGGTTGCATCTTCTGCATTGGACCATGTAGCCTGATGTTGCCATTCCAGTTCGTGACTTGTGCTAAAAATTCGGGTACCCTCTGTCACCAAAATGATAGTGATGAACCAAAAATCGGTCTTATCCAAAGTGACGGCAAAACCGCCTAGAAGAACAACAGTTGCCCAGATGAATCCCATGGTTCCAAGTCCTGTTGCTGCTTTCTCCAACATTGCCAAGCACATGGCAAAGTGAGTCAATGACTTCTCGGTTACATCACTTTGCTGCCTTGCTACGCTCTCAGAAATTCCAGCATTGGTTCTTATGATAGTTGTATCTCCTCCCGCTTGGTTCATCATGAAATCTGTATCAAGAATTATGGGCTGCACAAACTGCACTCTTCAGATGGCCCCCTTCTTATAAGGTACGTTCTTCAAGAAACCATGTTTGTTTAGTTCAAGATGCCAATCTGGCAAATAAGTTTTATGCTGCATTTCTCAAGTGCTGCATGTCTCACCTTGGATGATCTTTTTTCTTGTTTATTTATTTATTTTCATTCATGAGATGATCATTTGTTTATTATAACTACTTAGGATGAAATGGTCTAGTAACTAGTATCAACACAAGTACGAAGTTGATTACTGAAACCCCACTTGAGTTCTAGATGTAGATGGATGCTGAATTTGAACAAGTCATTGAATACTTTCTCAAACAAAACACCATTGCATAGTGACTTTCTTAATGCTGATTATACTTATGGCTAGTGTAGGTTGTACTCCTTAGTATAGTTTAAATGGACAATCATCATGTACATAGGTTGAGATCATTTGAGATCCACCATGTAATCTAAGATTTTGAGATTCACTATCACAATTATACACTTTATAAAATTTTGTCCCATTGTACATTAATGCACTTTATAATACTTTACTACATGACTCAGCACGACTCTGCATGAAAGACAAAAATAATATGCGAAGTTTCCTGATGTCACAGAAGATTGGAAATGACAATACTTGAGAAATTGCTTTCTATGCAAGTAATTTTTGTGCGTTAGTTTGTGATTTCACTGTTGTATTGAAATCACTGTTGCATTTTGGTTTTACTAATTTGTGATTTGCTTCACCATCCACCGGTTGAAAATAGGTTAGCAGCAACCTTTGTCTGCTTTTTAATCTTATGTACTTTCTTGGTTCACGCTAAATGTTTTGTGTTCAACGAGTACTTAGAAAATTTGCTTTCTTGCAATCTCTAGCACTCATGATGTCTTTTTTATTGAATTTCACGGCATATGGACATTATTCATTCGTTTAGAGAACAGGCTAATTTAATAAAAGCGACGATACTTTGAAAATGTGTCCTTTTGTCGTCTCCAGCCAAATGGCCATATGCTTTCAGAAAATCAGTACCCTTCATTTTATTTACCTTCACTTTAAGTACCCAACTCTTCATGAAGAGTCCAATTCGCACTGCCTGGAGTACCTGGCCGAGCCGCATTACAATTTACAACCTCTATCCATCATAAAACCCTAAACCTCACGTCTATTCAGAAATATTCACAAGCACAAAATCAGAATCTTATCGGACGGAGGATAAAATCCAAATCGTGATGGCCGATCGGGAGACGAAACACAGTTTTGATTTTGAGAGGTATGACAAATATTTTAAATAAACATTGAAAATCTGGTGCTGTTGGAGATTATATGCGCATGTAAAGACAGTTGCAGTAAATCGCCGAACAACAATTTCCAGATTTCTACACTTTAATTTTAATTTTGTCTTTTCTTCAGCAACTGAAGTGCCTTTTCTGGAGAATGTATTTACTGGGCTGGTGGTCGGACGGAATGGACGGTGTAGATCATGTTGCGTGGAATTTGAAGCTATGCTTGCAGCATTGTCAAACTATTCAGTCATGCCAACTGTTTGATGAATTGCCTCATTGGGTGTCAGTAGGGCTTAAAGTGGCTATGTGTGCAAATGCCCTTTGTTTCAGATTTGGTATAGTTTGGATGCCAAATGTGGGTAGCATGGTGTATTAGGAGCTGGTGATTATTGCTAATTTGCTATGGAGAGTGAATAGGGTTTGGCTTGGAACTCGGCTATGCCCATGTACATATTAAGGTCTTCTGATTCGTTACTGTTGATTCTTACAAGGTTTAAGATGCTTGGTCGAAGCTGTTGACATGTGTAGCGGTATGTTTACCATCATATATGATAGAACTACTGGATCTGCAAAACTTTGCTGTTAGGTACTGAATAAAGTTAACAGCTGGAGGTGAAGCTGTTGACATGTTGCTCCGTATGCATAAAATGTATTCGAGGCACTAGGTAGTGTTTTGAGCTAATATTTAAGCTCTTGACTTTGACTGTGGGTTAGTTGCTCATGCTCAGATAGTCAAACAGGGCTTGGATGAGATGTCTATATGGGAGTTCTTTCATCAATATGTATCCCTATTGTGGAAAAGTAGAAGCTTCCAACAGTGTATTTGATACATTAGATGCAAACATCTTGTGCTGTGGAATGCGCAAAACAGTTGTGCATCTGATATCATGGATTTGTATGATCATATGAAAATAAATGGTGTCCAGCTTGACGAGTTTACATACACCAGCATTCTCTGATTAAATCTAATGCTATGACATGGTCCATGCTGCTTGGATCCATTGCAATGAATAATGCATTGGAAAGGGGGGTGCAAAACAGCTGATATAAATTGTACCTCTAAATCCTTCTGCATATATGCTTCTTGCCTACATACTTGCTAAAGCTGGGAAATGAGAGGTTCCTTCTTCCTATATGTTAATACATTGGATTATTGGAGAGTGCTCGGATGCACAGTGTAGAACAGAATTGAAACCAGATGCGGATCGGATATTAAACTGGTGAATCAACATCGGAGCTACAAAACAGTAAGCGCTCAGCGATCTTCCAGTGAGTAAATAAATGGCCATGACTTCTACAGTTTGAACTAACCAGCACTGGCTTCTTGTTTCTGACCAAGCTGATTGTTGCTCTAATTTGCAATTGGTCGCAGAAAAGCATGAGCATGATGGATTAGTTGTAAAATTCAACTCCGGAGGGCTGTACTTGTAAAGCTCACTGTATATATGACGTACATGTTTACCATGAAGCATGAATATCATTACAATAATCACATGGATGGCAGGAATACTCTCAGAACCCAGCAAAAGTTTTGGTATGTTTCAAAACCATTTATGGATACATATTCTTGCTTCTACTTTTTCTTATCCTGAATGTTGAAAAAGGTGATATTTTATTCAAAAGACAGATCGTAGGACTGGGGGTATTTTTGCTATATATTTCGGTCTCATCATATACGATAGGACTAATGCTTACACTCTTTTACTCAGAATATTTAGTGCATATTATGTGCTTTAATATATGTAGTTGTTGCTTATTTGGGTTTGTGATAGAGCTACTTGACACGGTTGCAGCTAAATTATACATATAATTATTATAAAGGAAGTTGTGGAACGGAATACACTGGGAAGCCATCAACTTTTCGTAGTCATGATCTTGAGGTTAGTTACTTGGAGTCATTCATTTTAGAATGCATGGAATTTTAAATATTATTTTGATTTTCTCTTGTTGAGAAATTTTACAAAGAAAGTAAAAGATACAACTGTTTCCACAAAGCTTGTAGCATATGATCAAACAGAGTTATTGAAACATGGATCAATCATTCTTGTATGTCTGCAACCAAACTGAGGGCTTTATCAGCTAGAGTACGAAGAGATTTATCATGTCTGCTTATCCCAAATGTACCTGAGAAAAGATGAAAATTTTCAACATCCGTCGTGGTTTCAATGACGCTTGCTAATTCTTCACCAATATTCAATTCTTTAAATTTTGCAGCATTCTCTTTCCGGTCTTCCATCATCCAAATTACCAACTCTATCGCAAACCTTCTTATCCTTGGAACCTTGATGGATGGAATAGGATGATTCTTCAGTATCTTGACCAATGCGGCAGCCAATTCATTTGACTGTTCTGCATTTTCTAACATGCTGTTGAAATCATCCTGTTTCATGTACTTGAACAAATGTAAAGCTAGTCCAGTCATAACTTCTTGCTCTTTATTTGATGTTAGGTTTGATACAATGTTAACTTCTTGGTGCTTCTCTAATATTGCTTTCAGTACCTGTAGATAATATAACAAACTTTAGTTTAATAAACCAGTTAGTATTATATTGGCTTACAGCTACTGCTTATTGGTTACCGCAGGTGGTGCAGTTTCAACAATTCGGAGGATTCTGCCTTTGAAGTATGCTACTTTAGTATCGGTATAGATGAGCAAATTCCTGAGAATTCTGGCAGTATTTATACACAACGCTTTCTCTTTCAATGCATCCACAAGCTTGTCTGTAGCCTCAAGTTGCAGGACACGATGGCAATTGTTCTTGCTTTCCAGAGTCAGCATTGCTATGGCATCACCAGCTGCATCTCTCAATTTCTTTTTGTTGTTTGGCAGCTCCGCTTCAGCTTCATTCATGAAGAAGAGGTTCAGAAGTTCCTTCAAAACTCCACCTGTTGCTCCAATCTTCTCAGTGGCATCATCTTCCAGCCCAAGTTTGGTCAAAATATGGATTCCTAGTAATTGAAAATCAGGATTTTTCTCCCCATTCTTCAAAATATTTCTAATATTGCTGATTGTGAAGACTATTTCTGAAATTTCCTTTCGCAAAGTGCCACCTGTTATGCCCGTTGAGCTTACCAGGTTCTTCACAAGTATTAGAGATTCACTCACCAAGGTAAAATGCAGTTCTGGGACATTTTGATTTGTGAACATATCATTTGTTGTGTACGTAAAGTCTATGATTTTTGGCAGCAGACCTCTAGTATTACCAATCTTCCCACAATTACCATGGTCACGAGATAGTTTGTTGAGAATACTTAACCCCAATTTGTTATATTCCTGCACATGGTTGAGTTCTTGACCTGACATATCTCCTCTTTGACAGATTTCATCACCAGCGCCTGTGTAACTTGTTCTTTCTGTGTGCAGTAATGATGCAACTGACTCCACAGCACCTGGTATTTCCGCTATTCTTAAAGAATTCTGCTTCTGGCTCGCTACTTGTAGCAGTATCTTTGCTGCTGATTCCCTTAATTCTTGCTCAATTGGGTTTCTCCAGTTCAGCATCTCAACCAGTCTTTCAATGGCACGTATATCCACTCCAATTTTTCTGAGGGTTTCAGGGGAATATTTATCGTTTGTTGAAAGTTTTCGAAGAAGTCTAGCACCAATAAGCTGTTCATTGGATGAGTTTGAGTTCAAGAGTTCTACTGCAAAAGAAACCATGTCCATTCTTAAGCTATCAAAGACACTCCCGTTAATACTTTTCGAGTATGCATCATAAAAGAATCGTCGTGTGGAAACCATTCCTTCTGGTCCCAATTCATATTTATCATTCACATTCTCCAACAATTTATGGATGCTCACTCTCCACTCCCAGTACACTTTCTCCGCAATGAAAAATGAAGATTCAGCCAGGACTAGCGAGTAGAATATGAAGAGTGCGTGTTCTCTGTTCCTCTTGTCGGTATCACCCTTCTCAATGTGCCCGAAATCATGCTTTATCAGTTTTAGCAATGAAAGAACAACACACGCTGTAGCAGAGAACAGCTGCAACCAGTACCAAGGTTTAATAATATTTTGGGTGACAAAAAACAAATTGGATGGCTGCTCAGGTGTAGGTTGGTTTTCCACGTCACTTGAGCTGGATCTGCGTGTGATTGCATCTGCATTGGACCATGTAGCCTGATGTTGCCATTCCAGTTCATGACTTCTGCTAAATATTCTGGTACCTTCTATCACCAAAATGATAGTGATGAACCAAAAATCAGTCTTATTCAAAGTGATAGCAAAACCGCCAAGGAGAACAACAGTAGCCCAGATGAATCCCAGGGTTCCAAGTCCTGTTGCTGTTTTCTCCATCAACGCTAAGTGCAGGGCAAAGTTAGTCAACGCTTTCTCCGGTGCATCAGGTTTCTGCCTTGCTATGCTCTCCGAACTGCTATCATTGCTTCTTGGGCTAATTTCATCTCCTCTCACTGCATTCATCATGGAATCTGTTTCAAGAATTATGGGATGCACATATTGAGATTGTTCCGATGGCCCCTTCTTATAAGGTTCGCTGTTCTGTTTATTGCTTCAAGTACATAACTAAGTACTTTTTAAAACCAGGCAAGTTGAGATTGAGTGCTTTAAGAAGCCATGCTTGTCTAGTTCAAGCTGCTAATCTGGCAAAAGTCAATGACATTCTGATGTGCTGCAAACATAGGTAATATGGCTTATCCAGTTTCTCAAGCATTGCATGTCATACCGTCTATGATCTTTTCGTTTATTGTATTCCGTTCATGCATATATGTACTTAAGTTGATTCTCAACTCATTGCCTAAATCATTTAAGCCTACTATATTATAGATTGGTACAATAGCAATCATGATCACAATCACTTTCAAGAACCCATCTGGTCAGATGATTGTTTGCATTTAGGAATGTTTTCCTGAGCATATTAAATTGTCACTGCAAACCCATGTTTGATATTATATTTGTGTTGGATATAACATCAGAATTACGTTCAACTATACATAATCAGAGGTGCTCTCTTTTAAGACCCTTACTATTGGGTGAAACCTTGAGACCCCATCATAGCAGTTGGTTGGATTTACTTTTGGGATCCAGATTGTGTCACGTGAATGTGAGAGAACAAAAGCAACAATTTCTCTCACCTCCGATTTCGAATTTCTCTCACCTCCACGTGTCACAATCCGAACTCCAAAAGCAAATCCAACCAACGGCCATGATGAAGGTCTCAAGATCTCACCCAATAGTAAGGATCTCAAAAGAACTTTCCTCTACATAACCAATATGGTATATTATTTGCTGTCATCAAAAGTTGAGTGGGTCATTTGATCTAATAAAACTATGAGTAAAGTACTAACTACTATCAAAACAAGTAGTCAATAGCATTCTGCTACCCCCACTTGAGCTCTAGATGTAGATGGATGATGAATTTGAACAAGTCATTACTACTTGCTCAAGCAAAGCGCATCATATGATTGCATCTTAGGGTTTTTCTATATAAAACACTGTCTGCACGTAAAGGAATAATATGCTGAAGACTGACCTTCTCAACGTTGATGATTCTTTTTGGTTTGTAATTTTATTGTTTTAAAGGACACTCAACATGGACATGAGTTTTTAAATACTTGTATTGACTTATTTTCAGTCATGATAAATTTAGTGAAAAAAGTTAAGATAAAACTAGTGTTTTTGATTTACTCTTGTAAAGAAAAGTGTTACCGCCTGTTTTTACTTTTCTTGTTTTTCATGCAAACAAAATCACGACTTCTGCATTTGCACAACAAGACTCTGTCTAAAAGACAAATAATGTTCTTGGTATTTACCCATTTCTTAATGTCAGCAAATACATAAAAGATTCAAAATGACAATACGAGGAACTGTCATGTTGATTGTCATCTTCCCTCGCTTTGATTTGACTATTGCAGAGTTTAATTCTCTTGCTTCTCATTCCAATAGCTTTTATGTGATTTATTGTTGTATGTATTTGATGATCAAACGAGTTGATTAGTTTGTCATTTCATTGTCCTCTTAAAAGCCACTGACTGAAACTTGAAAATGAATTTACTAAACATGAGAGCTGGAGCTGCACTTTGCTTTTGCTATGTTTTACTATTTGTTTGATTTGCTTCTCTAAGGTGCAACCACCATCCACCTGTAGCCTGTTGGAAAATGAGCTAGCTTTTTAATCTCATATTTTCATGGTTCGCCACGTTTGGCTAAATGTTTTGAGCTCACAAGTACTTCGAATATTTCTTTTCTTTGGCATGATGAATTTCACGACATATGGACATTATTATTGGTCACCGCACTAGGACTTTGATGATGACGGTCATTGTTTGTATCTGTTTCTGTTGTCTCTGAATGTCAATTAATTTCAGAACTTCAGAGAAAAGGCTAATTTAACACAAGTGATGACACTAAGGAAAATGTTGGTCCTTTTGTTTCACTAGTCATAAAGCATACATATTCCTGCATCTGCGTCATTCTTATTTCACAAGAGAAATAGACGTTTACTTAATCTATAAGTTAATTTTACTCGATTCATCTAATATTCTTTGCAGATCATCATAGCGCAAATGCTGAGACTTATGCTCAAACCAGTAACCTGCTCCTGGAAATCTCAGACATGAACTCCTTTCAAAGTTCTACAGATTTCCTTTCGTGGTACTCCAAACACCCAAACATGCGTCTAAATTTCAAATTCCTATCGCTGAGAGTTATACCAAAAGGAAATGACAATCTAGTGCTTCAGAGAAATCAAGGAGAAGTAGTTTACGAACTCTTGAATCACCAAAATGACTGTGAAAGACATCAAGTTTGCCAAGAAGATATCCTAGCTGGTGATTCTAGCGCCACCAGTGTTGAGAATAAGTTACGTTGGCAATTTATTTGCAGGGTGTATGCAATTGTTACTGCACAGATTAGTTTTTGCATTGTTGTCTCGCCAAGGCAATTTCAGATTGCAGAGTGTGTACAACTCTTTGTAAATTTCACTGCTGCACAGAAAAAAGTATTATGCAGAGTCAATGATCCCCCAGAGAGAAAAGACTACCTTCTGCACCCAAAGTTTGTAAACACTTTATGCTCAATCAGGATCCTGCATGAAAACAACCTTGTCATAATCTATATATGTCAAAAACCACAACTTCCCCCTCATTTAGGACTTAAATGTTCTGTTATACTAAATTTTGCAACATGAGATCATCTGAGATCAAGGAGCCAAGCCAAAGATGCTCAACATCATCATACAATGAGCATCACAGTAATCCTTTACATGAAACTGCATCAGACAACTTGAAACCAGCATTGATTATATATAAACTCTTTGATGTTATGATAAACAGTAACTGGAAATTGGTAACCCTTAAAACTGGTAAACAAGCCTGTCAACGCCCGAGGGACACAAGCAAATTGATGAAGAGGCGAAGTAACTTGAAATGTATCGATCCCATAGGTCAACAGGTTTCTTAGTGGAATATAGACAAACGAGGTACCACCAACACAACAGGCAAGAGCATGATCCAGTAAAGCCATGGATAATACTATCTTACTCAGTATATAATATACAATTGAGTTACAAGGGTTAAGCTCCAAGAGGAATTAAATCCTCCAATTGGGAAAAAGTGATGCATATTACACAAAAGCTGAAACTGGCAGATAGAAACAGAAGCATCTGTCACCCCATGTTATAATCAATGCAGCATATAGTCCTTGATGCTATTACACTGAATTTGAAAGCTGAAACACATACTTGAAAAACTTACCATATTTTATGGCAAGCCACAATCCAGCAAACTTGGATGGTAATACCTTTTAGAAGTTTTCAAATCTTTCCAAATAAGTAATGCTCACAAAATCTCTGAACTAAAAACTACCATGTGGCTAAAGAATCCATGGGAGAAGCCTAATCAACATCATTTCCACACAAATATAAACACAGATTGTATCTGCAATGAATATAGCCCGCACAAGAATGTCTTTAAATGATCTACTCAATACAAAAAAGCTTAGGAAATAAAACCATGGATTTTAAGGGTTGGACTAGGGTAATATTTCGATACAGAGAGAACAAACAAAAACAAGCATTGATGATCAGAATATAATTTCAAAAATCGGCTTACTTTGTGTATCCATAATAGGACATAAGTAATGATTCATTCCATGCTGTAATCCCTTAAAACTGGTCCATCTACAAGCTGATATACTATTAATGTGCTTCAAGCCGTCAACCTGCCTGTAAGTGCATATGACAAGCTTAATAATGGTACTACGGGTATAAATAAACTGATGGAAAACCCAAGATATCACCATCTTTCCTTTGGCTTTGTATAAGTTCAGGGAGCTCCTGAAAAGAAAATAAAGGAGATTCTAATAAAGGTCGTGGGTCATCTCATACAGAGTTCAAGTATCCATATATTTTGTAAATTCAACCGTTTATTTTAATCAAAATTCAATTTTAATCTAAACCGTCAAATTAATCAAATATTACGTTTAACAAATTTTAATGTTCTCCTAAAACTTAACTGTTTTTTTTATAGCGGTTACAATGGGTACAATTTGTCTAAGATCTCATGCATGAAAATCCTATTCTAACCACTAGTAGCACAGGTCACAACGGATACCTTCACCCAATCATTGACAAGCATGTTTAGCCAATCAAGCGCGCATGTCTCTCCGCTCTGCTTACACGACCACCACTCCGACGCGAACAAGCCCCACGTCCAAAGGCAAGCAAGGAAGAAAGCCTCCTGCACAACACACACAACCTCCTCGCTCGCGCGGGAGGAAAGAAAGACCTCCTCGCACGTAGCGGGAGGAATGAAGTCCCAGAAAAAATCTGAGGTAAATTGGTGAGGCCAGAGTTCAAACCCTGGCCCTGAGGTTCTTTTGTCAGATTCCTCAACCAACAGAGCACCACTCCGTTGGCTAAAACTTAACTGTTGATGACATGTTATTTTAAAAAGAAAAAAACACGTCTTTATCTGTAATATTCATAACAGATTAGCTGTCTAGCATACGAATTCAAATGCAGCAGTACAAAAATACTTTATAGTGATCCAAAACTATACGGGGTGTCCGCATTTATTCCCAGTTCTATGATTTTCTTTATAAATATTTATAGGTAAAATTGTGCTTCTGGCATCGCTCGACTTGTGTGCACTTGGGGTATGCAATTAAAGTTACTAGACGAAAATACCCTCAAGGTCGTCCAATCCAATTAGCACCGATAACGATTTCTCATCCACGAACGATCGTTCCGGGGTTGAATAAGCAAGAGAAGACATTTTTAGAGAGAGAAAGCGGAGGAGGAAGATGCACGGATTCACCAGCATACGGTCAAAAACCGACGATGAGGTGGATCTAGAAGCCGGAGGTGGAAGCCACAAGCTATACCCTGGTATTAGCTATGGCGAGAACCAGCTTCGTTGGGGATTCGTCCGGAAAGTCTACGGCATCTTAGCCGCTCAGATCGTGCTCACTACCATCGTCTCTTCCTTCACCGTACTCTACGCTCCTCTCAACGATTTGCTTAGAGGCAACTCTGCTTTGTTGCTCATCCTCGTCTTCCTTCCATTCCTCTGTAAGTCTCTTTCAATTCGCCAGATCTGAATCATTTTGTAGTCTGTTTCAAAGCTTATCCATAGTAGAGATTTTGTTGTTCAATTCTCATTATGTGAAGATTGAAATTTTGAAATCTGTTGTGTTATTGGGTGGCGAATTTTGTTGATGATTTTTGTAGTGTTTTTAGAAAATGTTGAGTTACTGACTAAGCGGATGTTAATTGTGTTGTTTCAGTACTGTGGCCTTTGTATGTTTATCAGCAGAAGCATCCAGTGAACCTTGTGATCCTCGGTTTGTTCACCACATGCCTGAGTCTTACAGTTGGTGTTAGCTGTGCAAATACAGATGGTAAGTACAAATCTTTGTGATTTGTAGGTCAGATGAGCCAACCATTCGTATGACGGTTATTTAGAGTTTACTGGACAAGTAGTTATCAATCGTATTCTCATTTTCATGTCTACACAGGGACAATTGTGCTTCAAGCGTTGTTCTTGACATCGGTTGTTGTATCTTCACTTACTGGATATACTTTCTGGGCATCTAAGAAAGGCAAGGATTTCAACTACCTTGGCCCTTTCTTGTTTTCCTGCCTTATGGTCCTTGTCATGACTGGGTTGGTTCAGGTATGTGCATCTTTTCTATACTCTTTTCTTCTTTAAAATAGGCCACTTTATTTTAAAACGTCTTCATGTGGGACTATACGATATGCATCAAGTTCTAATACTAGCATTGTTTGTTTGATGTGCAGTTGTTCTTCCCCATTGGATCTACATTGAATGTCATTTATGGTGGAGTTGGTGCAATGATCTTCTCAGGCTACATAGTTTATGACACTGACAACTTGATTAAGCGACACACATATGACGAGTACATTTGGGCATCCGTCACTCTATACCTGGACATTCTCAATTTGTTCCTCACCATATTGCGAATGATGAGGCAGTCGGATGGCTAATAGCTTGTGCGAATGCTGTGCTCATTCTGAACAACATATTATCCCAGTTAAACATTAAGAGCTGCCTAATCATCTGCTATTCGTCAGATATAATTGTATGTACTGCCTTAATGTAAAGGAATGCAGATTACTGTGTATTACAAATAACATTTCCCTTATCTGTGCAGACTGCAGACTATATAAAGCTTGTACTTAATCATACTTGTGATTTACAAAAATATTTGCTTTGTTCCATGACACAAGAAAGTGAGGATCATACAAAAGTAAAGAGCTATAAATTCTTTTTCCCTCTAGTTTTAGGGGATGAAAACTTGTACCCTTAAGGGATTACCGTTGTTCAACCGTTACGGGTCACGTCTACAGTTTTTAATTCGAGTTCACATGTGAGAAAGGTGTTAAAATAAAAGCGTAGGATTGAAAATGTGAAGCAGCATCTAATCGGTTGCAAGCATTAGGCAAACCTAGTAGTGTCAGCAATACAAAAAGGTACATTGCTGAATCCCTGATAGCATCAGCATTACAAAATGCTACAGGACAAAACCATCACAGTTAAGAGTATTCTCAGGTTAGTCATCTCAATCTCAACTAGCTGCTACAAAGAGCTTTGACACTCATTACCCATTGCTAGTCTATCAGCAAACTAAGGGACATGATACCGTACAACAATGCGATGTTGAATCACGCTCCTACATGAAGGGCAATCTTTCATGCCACTCTTTTCATGTAGCTCGTTGCATTTTGCACATATAGCTTGGTGAGCACATGGGAGGAAAACAACAGAAATCTCCTCTGAAAGACACATCACGCACTCTCTTGCACGTTTGACATCTTTTGCACTTTTCATATGGGACTTCTGAGTCTCTTTCCTTAAATGAGAGAACATGGCATTGGGAAACATTGGAGAATTTTGTATGCCACTTACTACCCTGATGCCCCCACCACCACTTATTACCTTGGCCAGGGAGGCTGTCTTGCTAGCATCAGAGCTCAAACTAAGTTTGACGACTTGTCTCTCAAGCATTTGTATATCGTCTTTATATTTTTGCAGATTAAGTTCAGCTTTGGACCTAAAAGCATCCTCTTTAAACTTTCGCAGAGCTTCACCTTGTTCCATATTCATCTTTATTGAGCTGGCCTTCAGCTGCAGATCTCTGATGGCCTCCAACTCAATTTCCCTTTTAGCCTACAAGGTAGGTTAAACTTAGATTTTAACAATGGCAATAAACCTTCAGGGGTAACATGACAAAGACAAACACTGCAAGCAAAATTCAAGTCTCACACACTGACAGAGTTGAGGTACTGATTACAAAAATAAAGAAAATTAAATGATAATCTGAACCTGTTCTATCTGATTGATTAATTACACAATAAGCGTCTGTTATAGAGACTTCCGATATAACAAAAGTGCTGCATTCACATCCTAGGATATTTTACTTCAAGAAGATGTGCATGAGCTGACAAAAAATATTATAAACTTTATCACACCAGAGCACACCACAGTACCTCACAGATATAGTACTGAATAGGAAAATAATCAGAAAATACGGGAATAATCATAATTAGCCTAGTTTATATGTACACAGGTATGAACATGAGTGCTCGCACGGAAACAAATACCTTGACGCTAAATCAGTAAATCCACAAAAATGAGCACATTTACAAAACCAAGATTTATTTCTCCTTTAACTTGTTGTTCCACAGTGAACCACACTATTCTGTGTCAAATTGACCACAGAAACCAAAATGAAGTGAAGTAATATTTTTCAAGGCAGTGCCTATTCTAATGACCAGAACCAAACGGCTGAATTTGAACTTGTGAAGACATGAGATTCGTATAACTTGACTTGAGTATTATTTTATATATTCAAACGATCAGACCGTCATGATGAATATGAATTTAGTGATTTACAAAGGTAGGTTTCAAGAGGTGTTATATGACGAAGTTAAGTTCAGCAGAACAGGTATATATGTAAAACAAGCCAATGTGTTATGCACCATGCCAGAAACCATAACAAAAGTTCAACACAAAAAAGAGTGTACAATTACAATATAATACCATGTTGTCAACTTACCTCAAGCTGAGCCAGGACACCTTTAGCTTGCATATACTCTTTCTGAAGAATTGTGTACTTCTGTTTCAATGAAATCAGCTCCTCTTGAAGTGAACTTTTTTGCTTGTCAAGTGATTTGACACAACTCGCCACATTCCTCTCCCTTTCAGATATCTCATGGCAGTTAGCAGCAGATTCTACAGCTTCTAACTTAGCAGCTTCTGTCTCCTGCTTAAGGCATGAGTTCTTGACTTCTGATATTTTAAAAGCATTATTTGCACGTTCTACCTGTTCATTAGCTTTAGATAATGCATTTTCTATTTCCGAAAGCTTTCTCAAGGCATTTTCTTTAATAGATTGCTTAAGCCTTTCTGGATCCTTTTTTTCTTGTCTCAGAACATTTAGCTCATCCTTCTGCTTGGTTAACCTAAGGGTAGCTTGCATTACCCTGGAATTGGCCCACTCTGTCCATTGTTCAAGCTGATCCTTTAGTTTATATATCCTACAAATTAGCTGGAAAATCATTTCAGTTTTCTCATCCGGTTTGACTGGCTGCCCATTTGGATCTTTGACCTTAGTGCCCTCATGATTGCAACTAGAAATATCAACAGGTCCAACCTTTGAATCCTGAGAGGGTACCCTTTTCATTTGAGGCGAATCAATGAAAGCAGATGGTGAAACAGTATAATTATTGGGACTACCAGCAGAAAGCAACGATGACGCAGCACCAGCACATCTAACACACAGAGAAGATGTGGGATTCACAGTACCTTTTTTATTTGAGCATTTACGCTCTGTCTTGTCCTCAGCAATTTTGACTCCTGCTGCCTTGTTTATCTTTGTGGAAGCATTTTTCTGATAAAATTCTCCAGAAGGTCTAGTCTTTTTATCGATAGTCAACCCAAAAAAGTTTCCTCGTTTGAAAACGGTTTTGCGGTAATCATGTGTCTGACACCCCTTATCCGGATTATGTAGTTTCTGTCCAAAATTAGATGTTTTCTTCATAGTGCCTGAGATTTGAATTTTACTACTGCTACTGAACTTACCTTTTGCCTCAAGCCTTTGAGATGTTTTAGAAACAACAAATGACCAATCAACAACACTCACAGAAGACTTCGCACCTTCATCCTCTCCACAACTTTTCTTGTTGAGATTCATAGTCTTTTTCAATTCAGTCATGTTTGGGACCCAAGAAGAAATCTCCCTTTGAAAGTCAGTGGCTGAAGATGTCATGCGACGTAGAAGAGGAGGATCTAAGTCCATGTCTAATCTCCTATATGCATCATCCAACTGGTTATTAGGAAGGGGAGGGGAACCTACACTGGAATTCATGTCATCGCTAATGTCATATCGTCCAAAAACCACTAAGCACGCATCTGATACGTTCAAGTCAGAAACTAACAAATACCATAACAAATCCCCTGGGCTCGAAAAAGGCCTTATAACCCTGAGGACATATATAAATTCTGCAAGTAAGTAGTTTTCCAATTCCTTTAGATCCATACAAGAATCATGTCCCTTAAGATCATCCGCTTTGCATGTTTCAAGAAACTTCAAAGTATTATCCACTATATTTGACAACGTGTCTTTGGGACCATAACAGATTCCAGGGCTCATCACAGCTTTAGTGGCAACTTCCTCTGAGTAGCCGCATCCAACAATTCTCTTTAGTGCGGTTTTGAAAGCTGCATCCAAATTGCAAATAACGAGTGACTGTAGCTCAGATCTTGCAGAGTGACACCAGTCAATAAAATCAATAATTCCATCATCTATGTCCTCTTTATCTCCATCAGTATCTTCCTCTCCTTGGAAAGACGAATTGGAACTCCCAAAATGTTGTTTCTGTGAATCAAAATCCGACTTGCAGTCACCACATACTTGACACACACCATGTAGTCCATAATTAAGCAGCGTACTTTTTTCGTAAAGTTCATCAAAAATATTAGCCTTCTTAGAATCTTTCAAGCGCTTATCCCTGCGGACTTTACTCTTGCTTTTATGTGGACCACCTATCATAATACTTGATTTTTCAACCACAGACGTCATCATTAGCTGTAGAAATAATAATTTGTCAGAAAAAAACATTCAACGTGCTTACCTAAATTACTTAAACCTATCTAAAGCAACAATGAAATGCATAAGTCAGTGCAGGAAGTACAAAATCATGAATGGTTTAGCCTTGAGAGATCACGACCAACCAAGTAAAACCACAAATCCTCGATTTATAAGCATATCGTCATCACATATGGTTTTCTTTAAATTACATTAGCTCCCTAATGAGTAACCATTGAGACAAAGACAAACTCTACAAACAAACTGATCAAATTAAAATCAAAGGCTACGTTTTGAATTCAAAAGAAGAGTGAAAAATACACAATCGAGACATCAAAGTTTCAATTGGCATAAGAAGAGGAAAACTAGGGTTTATAATCGAACCAATCAATGTAAATGAAATGCGTCGGCGGGAGAAGCGAGCGGGAAAATAAGACCAATGAGTGAGCGAGCGAGCGAAAAGAGAGAGTTACCTGCGGTGTCGGTCGGAACGAGTGAAGTTGTCGAGTCTCGTCTAAAGTAGAAGTAATCGACTGAGGACGGTCGGAGATTCGTCGTATCTTTCACGGAACTGAACTGCTTTCGCTCATTTCGGGCTTCGTCTGTACTTCGTGTCCAATCGGGTCGGGTTGAAATCGGGTCGGTTCATCTTCGAAAACAGGTGCAGCTCGCCGGTCTAATTCGTGGTCCGATCGGTCCGATTTCGACGTGTTTAGCTGAGCTAATTAGTCGCTGTCGCTTAAAACCAAAACACGAACTAATACAAAATTGAAATCGCCATATAAATACGAAGACCCTGAAAGAATCCGTCGCTCGACGTCACTCCAATCTCTCTTCCGACCAATCAGTAAATCAACCTAATCACTCCTTATTTTGCCTTGATCGGACCTTGTTTTATGCGTTGTTGTCGTTCGTTTACTGTTGAGCTTTGATTTTCACCTACCGCTGCTTCTGATTTATGATTCGAATTGGAAATGATTTGAATCGTGTTCGTTCACTGTTGGTTTTTTAATGGAAACTGAGATTGGTTGAGGTGTGGTTAGAGCTGGAATAGTTGAGTCATTAGCTTGGATTGGATTGACAGAAAAAGGAATTGATGGAGGCTTAATGTATTTCATAATGTATATCAGGCCAAGTTGAATCGAGAAATAGAAGTGAAGGAAGATTTAAAAGTTCCGGTCAGTTCGATACGGAAACAGATAGTGCAAGCTGAAGCAATGGCAAATTCTAAAGAGGAAGTAACTAAGCTAAAGGTAGAAATTACACTGCAAAAGTATAAAGATGATATTCAGAAACTTGAAAGAGAATATTTCAATTGAGGCTGAACAAGGATTCTTCCAAGATAACTGCGCTGAGAATGGGAATTGATGAAGTTTACGCAAGCAAACAGACTTGTTGAATGATTTCCCTGCTGACAAGGTCTCACTGACACTCAATATGACACAACAGACCACCAATGGTTTCACTAGCTTGAAACGCAATAGGGAGTGTGTAATGTGCCTTTCGGAAGAGATGTCTGTTGTTTTCCTTCCATGTGCCCATCAAGTGGTTTGTTCCAAATGCAGTGAGCTACATGAGAAGAAAGGAATGAAGGAGTGCATGCCCTTCCTGCAGAAGCCACATCAGGCAGCTTATTGTTGTGCGGTACGCTGTATCTTAATACTGCTCTTACATCACAATACTAAACTCAATAGTTTGTCAGGAGAACCTGACTGCTGCAACTAATAATGTTCAACAGAAAATCACAGCAATTTCTGCAGACAAATAATCTATCATTATTTGTGGATATTAAACATGACAAAAAAGTTTCTGTAGAAATTGAAGTAGAAAAAAACATCAATAATAACGAGAAAATGTGACAATATGCAAGTGGATTAAATATTTTTATTGAATATATGAGTCATTCTGTGCACTTAATTAGGCATGACATTCTGCCATACATGCTTTTACTGTAGGGAAAAAACATTTAATTGGTACACCAATTTTGTAGCAACAAACATCCTGCCATGGATCAACAAATGAGCATATGAATTTTCGATCGTCTCCTGGAGCATTCGCATTAGTTCCAATATCGCTTTCGACCTTCTTTTGCGGAACATTTTCACCGAAGCAAACATTACTTGTAGCAACAGGAAGATGAACACAAGTATGCAGAAATGAAGATGAGTTGATCTGGCCATATTGTCAAGAATCAGGTCAATTTAGTTAAGAAGTTTATCTAGCTATTTATGAGGAAAATCTTTGATGGGTTATTTAATTTGTTAGTACTGAATTCTTAAAAGAAGACATGCATTAATGTAGTAGTACATAAATGGAGTGGATAAACTTATAAAACATCAAAATGACTGTCTTTTGATATATATTAAACATTAATGATAGCCATATTTTTTGTTTGAGTTTCTGAAATGGACCAATGAATAACACGAAAAAGTACTTTGTTACACAGATTTTCATACTTGTAAATTAGTGCATGTGTAATTTTGTTTAATCCACACAAATAAATATGATTAGGTGCAACAAACAACAATTGGCAGTCAATTTACATTTACATGCAATTAATTGCACGTATAACTATCTAAATAATATCTTAAATGGGATTTGTTAGGGACAGTAAATACTCTCACACAAAACAAGATCTAAAAACATCTCAAATTTTAGACAAAGATCCTGATTTTATCAATTTTTATTGGTACTCATTGATGACCTGTCCATAAGGGATTTATCCTCTAAAATAAGTGTAGTTTTTTTGATGATAGAAATAAGTGTAGTTGAGATTAGGGTATGTATTGTGCACACATGATCTCCTCTCCTGTTAGTTACCTATCAGCTAGGTTTTTATATCCCTTTTGACAAGTGTTGAATACTACTTTAGAAAATTGACATTCAAAGAACAAATGGTTAAAAAGTACTTACCAATTAGAAATATGCATGGGGTTGTATGGTGACAGTGAATTATACCATTATAGGAATAAAATGCGGATAGGATAACTTCATGTGAGCCATTATCTGAAGTCATGGCTCCATAAATTTCTCACAAACACAACACTTTTGTGGACAGATATATAGGACACTCTTAATATAGTTGATATGTGAAATCAGACGTAAGTATAAAATGAAACCTGACCAGATGTTGTCAATTCAATCCGGATTGTGTATATCTACATTTTTAGGCCAAGGAAAGCGTCTGTACAATATTTCCCTTACCGGAGGAAAATTGTATAGATATCTATGGGGAAAGTCGCCGTTATCGGTGTTTCTTCCATTTTTCTGGTGGCCATATATGGTGGTGGCTGCAGTTGTTGTCGGGGTGAATCGAAACCCGCCTGTAACTGCTAACCCATCATCAAATGATTCAACCAAGTCCGGTGACATCTCAGCCACAACAAAAGCTGTCCAAACCTTATGCCAACCCACTGATTACAAAGAGGCTTGTGAAAAAAGCCTTGCATCTGCTAACACAACTGACCCTAAGGAACTCATCAAGCTAGCTTTCAAGGCTGCCATGCATGAAGTTACACTAGCTTTGAGTAACTCGTCTGAGCTTGAAAAGGCTAATAAAGACGATAAGACCGGACAAGCTCTCGATCATAACATGTAACAAGGCGTTGGATTCAGCCATTGACAATCTCCAAAACTCGTTTGATAAGATCAGCGCATTTGATTTGAGCAAGGTTGATGATTACATCAATGATGTCCAAACATGGCTCACTTCTTCCTACTCATATGGTGTCATGTGTATCGATGCATTTCAATGGAACACAACTGAGTCGGACAAGACCAAGGCTGAGATGGAAAAGGTATTGAAATCAGCCAAAGAGTTGACCAGCAATGCTTTGGTCATGGTGAACCAGATTGAAACGGTTTTGAGCTCATTAAACATCCCAATCTCCCAGTCCACCGCTAGCAGACGCCTCCTGTCCAATGACGGCTTCCCAAGCTGGGTGAACTCCGGCATGAGGAGGCTGTTGAAAGCTCCTGCCAGGAAAATTAGGGCTGACGTCATTGTTGCTAAAGATGGGTCTGGTAATTACAAGAAAGTGTCTGATGCTGTTAAGAACATTCCAGCCAAAAGAGGCAACAAAATGTACGTTATTTACGTTAAAGCCGGAGTGTACGCAGAGGTTGTGACCATCGAGAAGAAGCATAGTAACGTTATGATTGTCGGAGACGGTCCACATAAGACAAGAATCACCGGAAAGCTGAACGCTGTAGATGGTGTTGGCACATTCGAAACCGGAACATTCAGTAAGTATAGATTATTATTATTATTCTTATACCGACTACGAACATTTGCATGCATGCATGCACACGTAAAATATGAATTATATCAGCGATCATTTTCTAACAATATGGTGAATCAATATTACTTACAGAGGCTTTGGGTCCTAACTTCATTGCAAGAGACATTGGTTTTGAGAACACGGCCGGTTCGGCAAAACACCAAGCTGTTGCTCTGCATGTTGCAGGAGACTTCTCTATTTTCTACAACTGCAGAATCGATGCATTCCAAGACACTCTCTTGACAGCTGCAGGACGTCAGTTCTACCGTGATTGCACCGTTACAGGCACAGTAGATTTCATATTCGGTTACGCTAGTGCAATATTCCAAAACTGCAAGTTATTGATCAGGAGACCGATGGACAACCAACAATGCATGGTGACAGCTGATGGACGTGATGAGAAACATCTTTCCTCAGGCATTGTTATCCACAACTCTATGATTGCACCCGCACCAGATATGGCACCCGTAAAGCGTAACTTCCGGTCTTACTTGGGTCGGCCATGGAAGCGACTTTCTAGAACTGTGGTGATCAACTCACAAATTGATGATGTGATCCACCCTGATGGATGATGCCTTGGTCAGGTAGTGACCATGAGAAGACATGTTTCTATGGTGAGTATGGAAACAGAGGGTTGGGTGCTAATACTAGCCGTAGAGTGAGATGGAGCAAGAAGCTGACGAAGAATCAGGCCTTGTTTTTCACTGTACAAAGGTTTATAGATGGGAACAAGTGGATTCCACGGTCGGGAGTTCCTTTTGTTGCTGGATTGTAAACCAGACTAGTTTGGCACTGGCAAGGGTTTGGTTTTGTATGTAACTTACTTAGCTCTTGTTGTGTTAAAACTAAGGCATACATGCACTCGTGTAGTGTTTTTGCTGATGAATAAAATTTCAATTCGACTATACTTCATAGGTATTATTACTTTTGATATCGGAACAACTAAAGTGCATTTAAGAATATCAGTTATTCAGAAAAGTCGCCAGCTGAGCTGCTACCGGATGCAGCTGGTTGTCCTAAAGACCCAAACTTAAAATAGTTTGGGGCGCCTGGACGGGTAATTAGTAATGTCTCATCAAATGGTTCTTGGTGCTAACTGCTAAATGAGTTGTGGTATTAACAAGGATGCAAAAACAGAGAGACCTAAGGAAACTGATGGCCCTCTTGATTCTTTGTTGCAATTTACTATACAAAAAAGTGACAACAAAACCTGTTGCAGGATCAATAGAGAAAACGTGTAATGAACATTCAAACTATTTGCTTCATATTGAAACACTCTTTGCTCCTTCATGTGGATCCTGACTAGAAGCCAGCTCCAACAGGCTGCAGTTACAAATAGTTACTTGCTTTAGCAAACTGTCAAATTGGTATTGTAGTTGTACATTTCACTATGGGAAAAAACCTAATGTCAAAGTATGTAATAGGTACAAAATATGTACCTGGGTGATCTAGATGCTGACATTCTGTAATCTGTAGCAGCTGCTTGCCGTTCATACTGAGCCAAAATAAGATCAGGTTCTGGTGTGGATGAACTAGGAGACCCATCAAGACTTGGGTGAGCAGTACTTCTAGTGGAAAAGCCTAGCACAAAAAATTGAATGAGAGTTAGACAAATATAGCAAAATCTATTAGAAAAATTCTCCTGATTCTCCTTGCAGCGAAGTTTGTTGCATCAAAGACTATCTTATCCATCTTCAGCTCTGCCAATTGAACATTGGAACTAATTGGGGATTTTTCAGGAATTGTGGAACATTAACATAAATTAAGACTTGAGCACCTAAACTTGGCTTACTAAGTTTTACACATGACATACAACCACATATCAATATCAAAGTGGGGTGGACTTGAACGAAGTTCACAGAGATAATTATAGAAATGTTCGGCTTTCCTAGTTGAGCAGGGCTCTGATGTAACAGAACTATCATAATAAATGCTACTTACAGGTGGTATGGCAGTTTATAAGTGCTTTGTTTCTTGCTGGTTTAAATAAGGTCATTTTTAATTAATAGTTATTTCAAGATTCGTTTACTGCCTTCAATAATTATGTGTGTGAGGATTACCACTTCAGGTTGCGGGCAGTGATTGAACATATCATAATGTCTTAACATGAGTGCATGAAGGAAATGAAACACCAACCATTTGCAAAAACACCAAAATGGGAACACAGACACATGAAGTAGGAGTGTAGGATCATTTCTAGATCATAAGTTAAATTATGCACGTTATCTTGTATGCATACTTATCAGCAATTTGAATGAGTAGACAAACAAATGGACCAGAGTTCAACAACAGCTATTGAATGCACCATATCATCTATTGTGATAGTGATGGGGGCAACTATCTAGCAATTGAAGACACAAACGAACAAACAAACAAAGAAATCAATCAGACAGCTCTTGGCACCTGTTATGATCACGAATCACAATTTAAAGAGTAAACAGTTCCCACTTTACAGGATTGCCAATTTGCAATAAATATGAAATGGGCACTAATTGCAACAGTTGATCATAAAACAAAGAATTCAGCAGCCAGCAAACAACACGAACTCATTAATGACGGTGGCAACAATGGAAAAAATTAAAGCAAAGAGCAAGGAAAGGTTGTGAATTTTACCTTGAAGAAGAACCACAAGACAAAAGATGATTGTAAAAATCATGGCTAACATGCTATTGCTTGAAGAAGAGGATGGCTTAGCAGCTTTCATCTTCTTCAACGCCTTGACCCGTTCAGTTCTAATCCGCTTCAACATAGTCAATTCCGCAATCTCCCTAATAAGTTTCTGATCAGCGGCATCTAAGAAAGGACCATTTGGTGGCCTAGGTGGCTTGGGAGCCTTCTTATAACCCGTTTTCTTCCGTTTTTCTTTCACCTGTTTCATCTCAGCCAAGTCCATATCCTCCAGCTTCATATCAACCACCACGCTGTCAACTAAAACTACATCAGTATTAACCAAACTAAGTTGATCCTCAACATTCACAGATCCAGCATCTTCCCTCACACTCCTGCCACTTTCAATATCAATTGCACACTCGTCCTCACTCGTGTTATCCCGATCCATAGCAGGGGAACTCTGTTGCTCTAACCACTACTCGGTTAATAGAAGACAAAGCCACCGGCACCAAACTAGTATATATTTTGTAGAGAGTCAACTCCCAGATTCAAATTTCAAAATGTGCCACTCTATGGAAATCAGTGGCCAAGTATTATAAAACCCGTCATTTAGATTACCAAGTGAATAAATCTCCTTATACAAAACGGAATCTTCAGTCAGCGGGGCAGGCACATGAGCTCCCCTGCAGATCACATAACGAGATTCAAACACTAAATAAAGATGGAATTTATCACATTTCTGAAAACCAAGAAAGCCATAGAAAATTGTAAATTAGTAGTAAAAAAACCTGGAAGAGGCGAAATCTGCGGCGCGTAAACAGTAGGAATCGAATAGTGAGGTGAGTGTGGAAAAAAGAGATTTTGGAGGAAGGGAGAGTGCCTGAAGCAATCAAGCTGTAGATCCGAAGCGATGCGTACAGCACACAATTATTGAAAAATGGAGGTTAGAAAATTGGGGCGAAATAGGGAGTGGAGTGATTAGCGAGAGATCCGGGAGGATCGGATCAAGAGAAAATGATGTGATTGCGTCACTACATCTGAATCCGGATGCGAACATCTCCGCGTTTTTAAAAGTCAGCAATAACTGGTTGCTCAATGTAATACAGCGCAACTACAGTAGAGATCGCACGCGAGACGCGGCCCTCTTTTAAATTCTTTGATACACATCTGAAACCTTAATAACAAAAGCTTTAATAATTGTAAAAGGTTGTTCCCAAAAGGTATGTATGTTATCATCTGCTACACATGCCCTTTTAAATAACCGGCCTCCTTGACAACCACAACAAAAGCTACATATAGAGAGGGTCACAACAGCAACAGCTAGCTCTAGAGTCTAGCTCACCCAGCAGTTAAATCCTCTGCCGGTACAGAATCTTGAAGCCATTCCAACAATTCCATTTAGTTAACCAAGCTTCTCCAGCTTCAACTCAACCGGGCCATACACAATAAATTAGCATATTTATTACAACAATTAGAACTTGAAACCAGCATAAGCCTTTCCTTTTATCCCCTTATTTTTGGAACCAAGGCTGGCGGACCTCAAAAAGAAAAGAGAAATAACATTACCCGCATTGTGACATCCCAGTGGTGTGTGTATTCGGCAATATTTTGATAGCTCACTAATCATATTCAGTTCTGCCGCAAGTCTTAATCACACATGGCCAAATACCTTGGGTTAAGGTTAATCTTGAAGACATCTGTGGCTCAGCAAGTTCAGGGAGCTGTGCAACTGAATTAATCAACGCTATTGGACCCACTCATTGACGTGCCCAGGGAAGGTCAAGCTTAACTGCGAAATAACATCTTTCCGCCTCTCTGATATACTGAACTTCACCACTCATGAGTTTCAGAATTTTTCTGCACATGCTAGCCCTAGGCCTTCTTGCGTGACCCACCTACTGCTATGAAACATATCCTGGACCATTCTGGAGGAAGTCCCTCGCCAGGGCAAATTATCCTACAACCAATGTCATTTTGATTGATTAAATAACGAAGTGTGAGCTAAATGCTTAAAAATCATGCATGGATGCACATATTAGCTTTGAGCATATTTTACTACTTATTGTGGAAGAATGTGATCAACAGTCAAATGAAAATTAGCTTATACCAATATATAGATGATAATTGAAGACAAGTATAGTGCTCTCAGCTTTGTGTGTAGGAAATAAATATCTAGAATCTCAGCATCTTTTACCTGCATTCAATGTGCACCTTGGATCTACCACTTGAAGTCTGGCCCTGAGCCACAGTAGGTCGAATTTGAATCTCAACCCAACCATCTGGTGATTGTGAATAGCGCACCATGTTTAGTAAGAAATCAGACAAGACCTGCTGAATTCTTGTCTGATCCCCATGAACAAGGAGGGACTTTATCTGCTCAGGAATATCACGAACCAACTGAAGCCCTCTCTCCCTTAGTAATAGCATCACTTGGCTGACAACAGCATTTATGACATTCCCGAATAAGAAATCACTCGTCTCAAGCTCGATCAAACTGCCATCATAAAAAGTGACATCAGATGTTAGAAACAGGAGTTGCCATAAAGAGAACTGCTTCAGGTGTGTTGGAAGTATATTTTTTACAGGAAAAGGCTAAAAAACTCCATTCATTCTACCTACATGAACCAACAAGTAACTAGAGTTGCACAAAAACTTAACTGAATAGACCAGTCTCACTGTTTAAGTGTTAATGCCATGATCTGAGAGTGGAAGGATGGCATACGCAAAAGCACAGAGAAGTACATACATTCTAAAGGAACATAGTAGTTGTGACTAAACTGTTTGTTCTTTGTATCACAATACTCCCTGATATAAACTTTGCCGACTAGAAATAAAGAAATGTCATATAAAAAGGTTTCTGCTTTGTTCTAAGGGAACGTGAGGATTAGGGATACTTAAATATGTTAAACCATGTAAATTGAAGGTTCATGCCATACTTAAAAGTTAAACTAACTAATGTATTCATTTGTGCGCTATCAAAATCTTAGAATGAAGCTGAATTATAGGACTAGTAAATATGAACTCACCCTTCCTCGATGGATTCCAAATTCATGTCTTCAATGACTTTTGACATTTGCCTTTCACAAGCTGCACTTGTTTCCAGAAACTGCTTTTGATCTTCAGTTAGTTCTGTATCCTCCAAAAGTGAGTTAGTAAAACGTATACCACTTAATGGGTTTTTTATCTCCTGGCAGATGTACGCCAACTCTTCCATCCTGGCAAAATATTTCCTTTCCTGCTGCCTTTGGATCTCCAGAGCTCGTTGCAGTTCAGGACTTGCTAGCTGTAAGAAGCAAAAGGCCCCAATAACGCTCCCATCCATGTTAAGTCTTTTATTTGCTGTCAAGAGAACTTGCACAAACTTGCCATTCCGATCAAAGAATGAGAATGAAAATTTATCTGTATCTTGTCCATCAAAGGCATTGTGCAAAACGATCATAAACTTGGTCAATGCATCTGCACCTTTCAGCCGACAGCAGCCTCCAAAAACTTCTCCAACCAGCAATTTTCCAATCACGTCTCCTCTGGACCATCCAGTTAGTTTTTCCATTGCAGCATTCCACTCAGAACAACGCGTGTTATCATCAGAAGCAAATATTGGAGGGATCAATGGGTTAGGATTATGTATGATGGCTTTGTAATCACCTTGAATATTGATGAACTTATCCATTACAACTTTCTGGCCAGTAACATCCTGACCGACGAAGCAAACTCCAACAATTTTGTTCGTGTAATCCTTACTTGAGCAAGCATTGACAACCAAATAGACGGCTTTATCGCTTTGTTCAGGTCCAAAAGTTCTTAACTTTATTTCGACATTTCTATCTTCCTCTCCTGCATCATAATAAAACGTCCAATGTCAATCACAACAAGATAAAAAAGGATGGATGCACAGTGTCCTCTGCGGGTTCAGTTATATACTTTGATTAAAAAGGAAATGAAAACGCTTACCTTGCAAGGCACCAAAAAGTAATTTATCAACAGTTTGTTTAGACTCTTCACAAACTAAATCACCAACCAAGGACTTTCCCATGGCATCCTCAACTGAGACACCAGTCAACTCAGCAACCTTTCCATTCCAACCATTTATACACCCATCACTATCAACAGCGAATATGGGAGCTGTCGCAGTTTCTATCAACCTAACCATTTCTCTAGCAACTGAACTCAATTCATTCATTCCTTGCAAGTCAAGATCCCCTGCTTGCTGGTTTACTAAAGCCTTAGAATTGGCACCTTCGCCATCCTTGAATGAATCTCGCAATATAAGTTGCAAAGAGTGAATTGCGTCCATTTCTGCATTTTCCCATGGCTGACTCTTGCTTTTAACTACTTCCAAAAATGCCTTGAAAGATGAACGTGGATGCATTCGTTGCCCATCATCCTTGTCCTCAGGGTGATGCTTTGCACCGCCCCACTTCACTTCTTTTGCCGTGTGAGACCTGAACCAGAACAGAAAATCTCGATCAGTGATATAAGCAACAGCCATACCACAGACTGCATCACCCAGTAATGCTGCCCCAGGATAGCCAGCGTCTGCTAAGCTGTCTGTGCTCAAACCTGTGGAATCTCCATGAAACTTCAATAACCACTCTGCAATATCTTTTATCTGGGTTTCGGTAGGAGTCACTCCAAGCGGATAGTATTTACCTTGGTACAACAATGCAGCCCCGTCACACTTAACCAAATCCATTATACTTGGGCTCTGTGTTACAATTCCAATAGGGGATTCACGCAGAAGCAAGTCACACAATAGTGTTTGGGTCCTTAACACGCGCTTCTCTGACAATTGAGACGCCAGTTGCAATTCCATGTTCAACTGAAGGCCAAAAGCCTGCATTAGAAACTCACAAGCATAGCGAAGCGGGAAGGAATGCATCTAGCAGTAGTATGATGACAAACAACCAAACCCCATAATCTCATTGAGTTTCGGCCACCAAGAGTTTCGTCATCATTTCCATTGATAATCACAGCCATCCCCAGAGAAGCCACTGTACCCATATTAGCCATATACTGCGCATGGCAGCCATGAGGAGCGCGGAGAGTGGAACCAACCAAACATAAGGGCTGCATCAGCCCTTCATCCTGAATCATCCCAACAGGCGTAGCATAGCAGTCAACAATCATTCTCACTCGATTCTGCTTAAACAAAAACCTAGACGCCTGTGGAATATCAGTAGCCGGATAATGCAACCCAATATAAGGCTCCAAATCCTGCCTTTTACTCTCGGCCACAACCTCACCATGCTCATCCTCATGAAACTTATAAACCATCACCCTATCATATCCAGTAAGCTCTCTGACACATTCCACCACCTTATCACATAAAAGCTGAATATCCCCACCAGGAAGCGACTGCAGCTGCGAAATAGCCCTCACAGCCAGCTTCTGCGACTGCACAGCTCCCGCAATAGACAAAGCAGGATCCTCCGTCCTTGCTGGCTCCAAATCAATCACAATCCCAACATCAATCCTATGCAAAATCGCATAAAAGGGCTTCCCGGACGTCTTCGAATGAATCCACAAAGGATTCAACAACGTAATCTCCCTAACACCAAAAGCCTTCTCAATCAAAACAGTACTAGAAGAAGTAAACAAAGACCTAACATCAGCACCAATCTTCAAAACCTCAGACAATTTACTATCCATAACTGGAACAGAATGAGGAGTCAAACTCAACATCTGCCAAGCGTTGACGCTATAACCAATAACCCTAAAACTAGACTCTTCTACAGCAATCACACATCCAAAAGGCTGAACATGACCACCACGCTGGATTTTCGATAAGTAAGCTGTGATCTGCTGCTCGGGGACGGAGTGTGTTGTTGTGGTAGTGCGGAGTGATTGAGAGTAATCGAAGGATTTACCGGACTCGCCTGATTGTTCGAAGACGGCGTGGAGGCGTGCGTCGACTGTGTATTGTGCAATTGCTTTATTGTTGTGGGAGTCAGGGTTGTGGTGGTGCGGAGGAGGAGGAGGAGGACGGGAGTTGGTTGATGAGTGCGGCGGCTGCTGCTGCTGCTGGTGGTCGCCGGAAACCATCGGATTGGGAGATGAGATGTGACAATTTTTGGGGGTTCAGATGGTGATTGGTGACATTGTGGAAGTGGTGGTGGTGTAGCTGCAAGTTGATGATCGGGTCGGGTGGGCCGTGGGTGGGGTTGGGTTTGATGGTAAGGTGTGGGAGTGTGTGGCTGTCGTGATAGGAGAGTTTGGAGGGTGCTTGCTCTTAGCCCATATGGTTGCTGCTTAATGAGGATAGAAATCCAATTTTTTGCGGAAAACGTAGGGGTACTTCGTAATTTTGTCAAAAATATACTGCTTCAAGTTTTTTCATTTTTTTCTTGACTTTATAAATATCGACCATTGAATTGATATAAATTAATGGCTACCATCAACTTTATAATTAATCATTTATTTGCAAGGAAATTATAATTTTTGGATCCCGATACCACACGAACAGCAATTGGAGTTCAGAAGTGGAAGATATACTTAACTAGTTGACCACTAATTGTACAAGTAAACATTTTAAAATAAAGTTATATAAACACATTAGGATAGAGGGGCATGTGGGAGACATGTTAATATGAAAAACACAGACGCGGAATGGAAAGGGACCGGACCACCATAAATTAAATTATAGCCCATGTGGGCTTGTAGCTTTCAACATGTGACATCTGCTTTTGCATTTTTGTTCTCATTTTCTGAAACTCTTTTTTATCATCTTATTGAGGTAGTAAACTTATATGAGACCATGAAACAAGAGTCATCGACGGCTGATAACTGACCAGAATCGAAATAAGGGAAAACAAAATTGAGACCAAAGAAAGGGAGCAGCTACACGTGCATGGAGGATAAGATGGAAATGGAATAGAATATAATAAAACATCAGAATCAGATGTTCTTCTTTTTCTGGACTCACAAATTCTTACTACATTGTACGTATGACAAGTTGCACTACAATTGCATATTGTAATTTGTATTGTCTGATCTGAAACACACAGAAAAAGAGGTGCAGTAATATAAAAACAAAAATGCAAGGCAGAGGATCAAAAAGACCAAAGTACCTTAGCTGTCTCTCTAATTTCAAGACAAACTAGATAGATTTGGTCAGTTCGATGAAATTACTAAAATACCCCTCAAGGTCGAAGGCTGAATGGGTATTTTCCATTATTATTTGCTTTTGGAAAACAGAAAACATGGACCCTGCTGAGAAGGCTTCAGTCCAAAGAAATGAAGAATATGGTTGCCTTTAAAAGAATGTGCCTTCAGTACTGATTTAACAGAGACAACTAGCTGAAACTGGTCCAAAGGCCCTCAACAATTCAATTAATTCCAAGTCCCTTGTATGCACAAAATCAACATTTATGAAGCATTCCAATGCTACAGCTTCTGTAACTGCACTGGCTGTAAACCATTCACTCAATAATATGTTAACGTGTAATTTGTTTAAGAAAAATAATTATTAAATTCAAAAACCGTTTTGCACAGTCAAAGTAAGACACATTCAAACAAGCAATACCAAACATTGGAAAGATCGAAGTTCTCGGCCCAACAGAATCCCTCTTTACGGATGGCCAGTCCTAATAACAGTGGCTACAAATCCTTCCATGTTCAATATATACAAGTCCTTTATTTCCCCTCCAAACTACATTTTCGAATCCATCTCAAAAAAACTATTGACAAGAATGAAAAATCCTACGTCGTACTCGACCCTTTTCGCCCTTTTATTCGTCGCTCTCCTCGCATTCTCCCGCACTGCGAGTGTCGAATCCAAATGCGTCAAGCGGAATTTTGGATACCCTACTCCTAGTAAACCCGTCACCTCCGGAAGCCCTCCAAAAGCAGAACAATCATCATCTTCCTCTTCTTCTAAAGAACAAAAAGGATCTTCTCACTCATCATCATCCTCGTTGCAAAAATCATCGTCGAGCGCTGCTTCAGGATCAGCTTCAGCTTCTGCTTCAGGGTCGGTGGAGTTTCCGGACGGGGGATTAGAATTGAAGTCCAGGTTTGGAGATATGCTGAAGCAAGTTGTGAGCCAAGTAGACCCAAACTCTCCAATCTTGAACATTCCCAAAGCCAGTGTCAACGATCCGGAAATCAAGAAAATGTGCGGTGCAACGGATTACCCCGACTTATGTGAGTCCACTGTTTCCCACTTTGTGGACGGAAGACACGATCCCGTGGCAATGCTAGAAATTGTCATCAAGGCTTGTGTCGAGTACACACAAGTCGCAATGGCTACCGCCAAAAAAATATCCGAGTCTCCCGCTTTCTCAAGAATCAAAGCAAGGTTTAAAGACATTGCGGAATATTATGTAGACGCGTTGGAGAATTTGCAAGATGCTGCGAATGCGATCAATGCTAGGGACATTGCTACGGTGAAAATAAATCTTAGTGCTGCATTGGATGATTTCGGAGCATACGAAGATGATTGGGGGGAAACATCGCCTTTGGCAGACTTCGATGCAAAGCTGACACACATGGCTAGTAATTGTCTTGCTGTTGCTACTTTGGTGAAGTTCCATTAAAATGAGGCAGGGCAAATGTTCTGTTTTCTTCTTTCTTTTTAGTAACAGAGAATTGTCGTACCATGAAACGTTGTAATTCATATTGTCTTGCCATTGATTTGTTTTTAGTTATCCGGAAGTAATATATATTGCCTTTTAGAAGTCGTTGGTTCAAGTCTTTTCTAGTGCATCTCCGAAATGACCGTTTTCGTAATATATATGATTTTGTTGTAAACCACATTTCGTAATAAGATAAATTTATTAAGAAACTTTCATATCTCCATAATTTTATTTCAAATTACATAATGTTGCACGAATGAATTTATTATAATATGACAATGTGGACAAATTTATTGTGGACTAATTCACTAACATTTTAAGAGGCAATCGACAACGCATTCATCATCTTCTTTTGCCCCTGCAAACATAAAATGTATAAAAAAGGTCTTAGAAACTCGAAAGAACAACAAAAAATAACAAGAAACGATCAATTTTGATAATTACCTAAAATGTTCTTATTGTCGACGTGCGGGCATGAAGACAAAGCAAGACATTTTGATTCACATGTGTTGAATGAAAAGCCTCCGCCAATGCCACCACTGATACCGCATTTAGCTGCACAAATTCCGGCACATACAACGGTCTTTTTCCAGTTACGACTCAATATGCATGAAGGCATACAATCGTGAAAACAGTCTTGAAAAGCATTCGAATTATCAACAACTATTGCCAAACATAGAGCAAAAACAACAAGAGTTTTGAAGCTGGTCTGCATTGTAGTAGTAGTAGTAGTAGTAGCAATTGACTTGATGGTATGTATTTGTTTTGTTTCTGATGAAAATAATCAATAAAAAGACATGTTTATATAGTGTTTTAAGGGACTCTATTTTAGCACTCAAGGTGATGTCTTTTATTATAAATAGTCTACTTACCACATAGAGAATACAGCATGCACTATATTTACATGAATAAAATTTCTAATTAATAATTAAAATGGATTATAATTTCTAATCATACAAAAACATGGAATAAGATCTACAACAAAAATTATTAACAAGGATAAGTCCGGCAGGATCCTTACCTTAATCATGTAATAAAATTAGAATAGATATACAAAATGGTGAGTAGTTGAATTAAGTTTTCTTATTTGAACAAATTTTATTAACAAATGGGTAACCTTAATTATGCATATATATGAAATTAAAATAGAATGACTAAAATGGGTAAGTTTCAAATTAAGGTTTATATATTGATCAACCCAATAGTAATTTGCTGCAAATAGAATGACGATTAATCCATAAATAAAATAGTTTTATAGACTCTGAGTACAACTCAGTGACTTTTATCTAATGCAAGTTTATCTAATAAGTACGTTGATCAAAAAGATAGGTGTAATGTAAGTGTATCCTTGTCTGCTTGACCAAACTTGACCTAGTTCGTGTGGGTGCCAAGGATAAGATTTGTCGGTCCGATCCATATTAAGAGTTGGCAATGGGTATATTAGGAAATAGGAAGGATGTAACCACATATGGTACATTAAAAGTTGTTTGTTGCGAGTTATATTCACTTAAATTACGTAGAATTATAGTAATAGACGTTAAAATAACGTCATTTTGACACTCATAGCAAATAAGAATGCATAACCAGATACGAATCCAAGATATAAGACCTAGACAAATCGAAACTGTTGGATCTTCCTGAAAACAAAAGAACACTGCATACTATGATCATACTCTAACAAAATACAAGCCGTCTGCAATCTACAAGTATATCATTTCACGAATCAAACTACTGATTTTAGGGTTCATGCAAAAATTGTGCTCATTAATCAGTCTATTGAATGACCCGGTCACTAGAATCAACAATAACAAATACAGCTGCCATTGTTCTGTCATGTCTCATCAGCAAGAGTGCAAGACAAATCAAAACTGAAAATGATGATGCCTACAAAGTCGTAGTTTTCCTGGTTTCCTATGTGTGATACTTCCCCACATAATAATAAGTTACATAATTTAGTGCCTTCTTTGCTTTGCGCGCTTCCATGTCTCTTTACCCTTATTCTTCCACTTGTCAACGCTAGCAGGGCGTTTATGCTCTTCTATCTCCCTAACCTTGCGTTTTCTGCAGAAAATAGGGCATGATGAAGACTTTAGTATAAATAAATCTTAGATGAGAAAAATAGTATGATAATATCCTGGGTCTAGACGGGAACCTATCCTAAGCATATATGAATATGTCAGAAATCGGAAAGTGGCTTCATCCTCCAAACTATATACCGCACTAAATCAATGAATATAGGAAACTAATTCTGGAGCCCAGAGCCCCAGACCACAATACTTCATTATCACATTAACAATGCACTGATCACTTGATCCTCTCTGTATAGACAGTATTAGATAGGAATATTATCTATATTTATTGGATCATTCACCATATGTCATTACTTGGTCAACTTCTGAAGGACTATATAACAGTATTCATCCCAACAAAGCTATCAAGAAAAGATAAAAGGATAAAAGTTTCTCACATCGTATTTCAAGGAGTTAACCAACACATCAATTACCATCAGTCACAATTAATGATGAAAAATACCACCAAGAAACCTACCTGTAGTCAGCAAGATGTTTGTCAGACAACAATTCATCAGCAAGAGATGCCTTTCTCTCCTTCTTAGTAAGTCTGCCGCTGTAAAAATCTGAAGCAGACTCAACCACAGTTCCAACCTATACAAAATTATCCACATCAATAATTAAATTACAAAACAAAATTCAAAAATGAGAACACCCAACAGAACAATCAGCTTGCCTGGAAATATTTAGGAAGATTTTTCAACTTCGTATCTCCCTTCTTATAAAACCGCTTTGGGTCCATAACATTCCTCAACTGCAACGTCCCAAAAAAACATCAATTACATTGCGTGAATAAAAAGCTAATACGCGAATATACCGAAATAGAATAGTAACAATATGATTGCATACCTTGAGAAGCTGCAGATCCTTCTTCAGTGCAGGAGTTATAGTAGGCGCAGGCATGTCAAACCTGCATGACACAAAAACATGTTACACAAACAAGCACTGAAACTGAATGACTATAACAAGGAAGATATACTAGAAAGAGACCAGTTGGTTCCGGCAGTGTCCTTGATTTGCTTTTTGAGTAATTTGTTGACTTTCTTAGGATCGTTCGGAGGGACGAATAGGCCGTCAATTAGATCAGTTTTAGACTTCCATAAAGCACTGGTTTCTACCTCCGGCTTGAGTGAGGTAGACGGCTTGGATGACGACGTGGACGGCAATTTCGGATCCCAAGTAAGGCCGATCACTGGCTTGCTCATATTTGGAAGAACGATGCGGCGAGGTCGGATGGAAGCGGAGCTTCTTCGTGTTAGAAATTAGGGTTTTGGATTCAAGGGTTTTTTAATCTTCAATTTTTTCATATAATAAGTACCAATTTTAATTTAATTACTCAAAATAAATTAAACATGTATTTTTATATTACAAAATCATTTTTTCCTTAATTTAATAATCTAATTTATATAAAACATAAAATATTAAATAGCAGTTTTTTAGAATGCAAACTTAATGATTTACTAAGAAACATATGAAAGAAAATTGTAAGTGCATGCTGGATGCTGCAAATCTACTCTGCTAAAAAAACAACACAAATATACCCTGCAAAGGCTCCCAACCTTTAGTTACTACCTGAGGCATGCATCAACTTGCCTCAAAAACCAATGTCCCAACATTCTCAATCTAATTTAGGACACTCCAATCTCTGTATATAACTGTCACAACGCAATTTCACCCCCTCACCGGTTCCCGGGCCACGGCCATTCAAGTTTTTTTCGATATAATGAAGAAAATCGTTGTAATAGGTGTGTCTTCCATATTAGTTGTAGGAGCTGTAATTGGTGTCATTGTTGGTGTGAACAAGACTGGTACTAGTAGCAGTGGTTCATCTCAAGATGTTGACTTGTCGTCTTCCGGAAAGGCGGTCGCAACGCTATGTTCTCCGACAGACTACAAGAAAACATGTGTAGATACTCTCAGTGCAGTTGCTAATAATCAGAGTGCAACACCTAATGATTTTATTAAAGCTGCTATAGATGTTACAATGCAAGAAATACAAGCTGCAATGAAAAAAACCTCAACTATAGGCCAAGGAGCAACTGAGCCTGTTACCAAAATGGGATTTGAGGATTGTCAGGATTTGCTGCAGTTTGCTATTGCTGAACTGCAAGCTTCGTTTTCGATGGTGGGTGACGCTGCAGCGCATAATATATCAGATAGAGAAGCTGAGCTTAAGAACTGGTTGAGTGCTGTGGTTTCATATCAGCAGACTTGTATGGATGGAGTTACTCAGCCGGATTTGAAGGAACAAGTGGCTAATGGAATGCTTAACGCTACGGAGCTTACGAGCAATGCCCTTGCCATGGTCTCCGCGATATCTCAGATACTAACTGCATTTAACATACCGGTTGATAACACTGCAAGTTCAAGAAGACTTCTTGAAGCAACAGCTGAGAAAGAAGATGAGAGTAACTTTCCATCTTGGATGGGAGCTGGGGACCGAAAGTTACTCGCTTCGGGGACTAATAATATCAAGCCAAATGCGGTTGTAGCCAAGGATGGGAGTGGGCAGTATAAAACCATAGCTGCAGCTCTTGCTGCTTATCCGAAAAACAACAAGGGGAGATATGTTATATATGTGAAGGCAGGTATATATGATGAGTATATCACAGTTGAGAAAGATCAGATGAATATATTCATGTATGGTGACGGACCTCGAAAGACGATGGTGACAGGAAGCAAATGTAATACCAAGGGATTCTCCACTTTCAAAACTGCTTCATTCTGTAAGTAAAGATTTTTCAGTTCTTCCTACTGGTGCTTTTATTTGTACTTATGGTTTTTATTGTGTGTGCAGCTGCCATAGGGAATGGGTTCATAGCAAAGTCGATGGGATTTCAGAACACGGCAGGACCACAGGGTCATCAAGCAGTGGCACTTCGGGTACAGTCAGATATGTCAGCATTTTACAACTGCAGGATGGATGGATACCAAGACACATTGTATGTCCAAACTCATCGTCAGTTCTACCGCAACTGTGTCATATCTGGGACAGTAGATTTCATATTCGGGGACTCTACAACCGTGATCCAAAACAGTCTGATCATAGTCAGGAAACCAATGGATAATCAACAAAACACAGTTACAGCTCATGGAAGAGCTAAAAAACACGAAAGCACCGGTTTGGTAATTCAAAACTGCAGAATAGTACCAGAACAGAAACTGTACCCACTCAGGTTGAAGATCCCATCATTCCTAGGAAGGCCTTGGAAGCAATATTCCAGGACTGTTATTATGGAAAGCACACTTGGAGATTTAATCCAACCAGCTGGATGGATGCCTTGGGACGGAAACTTCGCACTGGACACACTCTACTATGCTGAGTATGCAAATCGAGGACCAGGAGCTGTAACCAACAATAGGGTGAAATGGAAGGGGTATAAGGTGATCACCAACCAAAATGAAGCCTTGCAGTTTACTGCTGGTCCTTTCATACAAGGTAACTTGTGGCTCAGGAATACAGGTGCACCATATTTCCTCGGCTTCAAAAATTAAGACCTGAAACATTTAAGCTCGAGAATTATCAGTCCAGAGTGGACTATTGAATACCAAATTGGAGATGGATATGAAGTTCATCCCATCAGACATATCTGCTTTAGAATGTTTTTTATTTTGTTTCGCAATTTTATAATATTTTTCCTTTACAACACCCATGAATAAAAAAGCACCATATGCTCCACTGTTTTACATATAAATGTAGAAAATAGGTTTTAAATTTTTAGGAACATGTCTTTCCAGTAAAAGCTATCAACTTTACTGAAACTTTTATTTCAAGACAGTAATATTGAAAATAGTATATAGATCAAAAATAATTACTTATAATAAGCTTAATGTCAAAAGATATGAAGAGATAATGGGAGATGTATATTTCAGCTCTTCATAAATAAACAAACACAAAAGAAAGTTTACTGGCTACAAATGAAATTCTATAAAAGTAAAGAGGTATTCTGCTGCCACCACCGGCGGAAAGAGAATACAATGGCAGGTGTTCCACAGCCGGTAGGTGTTTCAAAACACCTACCAATGATAACAAACGATGAGCATATAAGCTGCTCTTCCAGCACTTCTTAAGCACCCAGCCACCAATATCACTCATCTGCCTCTAGCTTGTAATCATTTATGACTATTCCATTTTCAAGCAATAGCTGATCTTCTGTTATTGTCAACTCTGTAGTAAAAGAGAAAATGGCTTAAGAAAATATAATCACCGTGATCAATTATGTGACGAAATATCAGAGAGTATTATAACAAGCACCACAGTAAATTATAGTATGTTCATAGATGTTGTAAGGTATGATACTGAGTAAGTAACAAACAAAAAGAGCACATACCGGAATCTTTGCAAGTTTTCTTATTGTGGCCAAGTCCTTTGCATCTACTACATTGAAGTTGGCGCTTATTGATTGGCAATGACTCTACCTGGTTCATCTTTGGTCTGCCTGGCAACCTTTTTGTTGGGGGAGGAGTGACAATAACTGGTAGCTGACTTGGTGGATCCCCTGCTGTCCTCACAACATTTGGAACAGGGTGGACCGACTCTGCATAAGTTAAACGGTAATTCTCAACAGTGAAGTACCTGGAACAGTACTCGGGAATGTTACGGCCAGTGCATTGTAGCACGGCAAGGGCATGGCAACAAGGCAAACCAGTAAGCTGCCACATCCTGCAGGTGCAGTTCCAAACACTGACATCTACATGCTCCACAGTCTGTCCTTGAACCTCATATGTGTTCTCATGCAATTGCTGTACTTGAAACGAATGTATCAGCGCCATTTCCTTTTGCAACCTTTCCTCTATTTCTGGAGTAAGCACTGACACCCAATGAGCAGATTCTATACGTCGAGCATAGATCCCTTCCATAATTTTACTCCGTAAGATATCGACCAGTTGAGTTATGGGAAATTCATTCGCCTCTGACACCCAGCTGTAAAATGCTTGACCAAAGTTTGATGTCATCAGGTTATACCTGGCTCCTTCAAAGAAGGCATTCGACCATTGTTTTGGTTCACTTTCTACAACCCAGTCATAGGCTGTCGGCGAGATAGCCTTGATGTTCTGGACATTGATCAAATATTTCAAGTTTGCACGCGTAAGCAGCTGCTTCAAAATCGTACTCATGAAACGTCTTGCCTCATGAGAAAACTGTCCTTTCAGATCTTTATTGAGTTTCATAGAAAGGTACCGCAAGCAATAAGCATGGTGGAAGTTATTTTCGAAACATGATATTGCTTCTTTTAGACCATTCTGAAAATCTGCAACAAATGTAATTGCCTGAGATGGGGAGATAGGGGACAGTGCGGATTTGAGTTCCTCTAGAAACCATTGCCAGTTGTCACCATCCTCAATATCCACAACAGCAAATGCAACTGGGAAGATACCATCATTAGCATCAGCAGCAGTCGCTGTCAAAAGAACCCCTTGGTACTTTGAGTTCAGGGGATAATTATCTAAGAAAATAAGAGGTCGGCAACCTAGCTGAAAGCCAACAATTGATGCATAAAACGACACAAAGAGACGGTGGAAGCTTGAGTCTTCTTTGGTGGTAAATTTTGCAATACTGCCCGGGTTAGTCTCTACAATCTTCTCACAGAAAAATGGTAACAGACTGTAAGCTTCTTTGTACGAGCCTTGCAACTGCTCCCTGGCAATCTCTTTAGCACGCCATGCCTGAGAATAGTTCAGCTGAATTCCATATTCCCGCTTGATGTCCTCAACAATGTCTTTTGGTTTATAATTAGGATTTTCTTTCAATTTTTCCTTGATAATGTTTCCAATCCATCCTCGAGTTGCGCGATATCCAGCTTTCGCTGGAGACCCATCGCACGTGTGCTCTGGGACCATTTTTTTAATACAAACCAGTTGGGTCGTAGACAACTTGGAAGCATAAATACGCCATGGACAGCTAGGGTCCTTGCACTTAACACTCACACGATGACTGTCATTTTTCTTATACTTATAAGCAAATCCATGTGCAATTGAATACTTGTGCAAGGCTTCTCGGAAATCTTTAAAACTATTAAATCTCTGATCAATACCCGTTATAGTGTTTTCCCACTGTGACACAGCTTTTCTTGGCCTGCACTCAGCCATAGACGAAGAAGAGGGCATAGACACACATGTTAAAGGAGTATCGAAGACACAATCCAACTCCACCATCTCATTGTTGCAGTTCATATCAATACCAGCATCCACTTCCAAAGAAGAGTCCATATGAACCATTGGTTCAGAAACTGTTGTCTTACTTGACCTGCACAAACAAAATTGCCAGATGCAATTAAGAGACATAAAAATATCCACCATAAAACAGTTGGAAACAAATAAACAAACAAGGGCATAGAGCAACATACAACGTAGGCATATTGGATATAACTAGGGCAGAAATTTCATCCTTGGAAACAAAGACATCAACCGTCCCAGACTCCGAAACAAAACTTATCATTCTAGTAAGGTCTTTGTCTTTCGAAACAGTTATAAGAGTCTTCTTATTCCCAGGAAGAAAATACTTGAGTGAGAACGAGCTCCCATCCAAATCAAACGTCTCAGAAATCTCACTTCTAAAGTCATCCAATTTAGTGTGCTCATCCAAATCAACAGCATAAGCATCTCCTCCATTATACACCATACATCCATTCTCATCCACCAAAAATTCCCCTCCAAACTGACATATCGCAATTACCTTCCCTGATACCATCGCCAATCCTACAATCAAATCCCAACAAAACAATCAGTCTTTTACCATGGTAATAGTAAAATTATGTAATTCTGAACATAAAAACATCAACATTCATATCCAAAAATCTAAATAAATCCTAAAAATCTAAAAAAAGGCATTACATGGCTTTCAGTAAGGAATCAACCGGCGCCGAACATAAAGTCGGTGGACCGAGTTGGATAGGGCAAAATCGAAAACGCAGAAAGCGAAACATGAACAATGTAACGCAAAACAGACGGAGGTAGAGCGGATCGATGCGCAAGTGAGTAACGTTGTGATCGTGAAAATTGAGATTGGTTGTTACCTGCGAGCGGCGGACAATTGGTGAAATACGAAATCTGGCGAGGAGGTTTGGCCTAATTGAAAGTTGAACCCTAATTTTTCAGGTTTTCCGCTCAACGCCGCTTAGTCTCTATTTGTTCTTCTGACTTCCCGATTTCTTATTCTTCTCCTTTTATTATTACAAAAAACAAATACCTTTTTATTTTTATTAGTTGTGTTTAATTTACTTTTTAATGAAATATAAACCAAATGAGTTAGAATCAAGGGTACAACTAATATTTTGTAAAATGTGAAATGATTTCAATCGGGCTTCGAAAGGGGTGGTCGAGTGGATGGCATGAGAATAAGCACAGGCAAGGTCTTGAGTTTGAATATCTGTTAAAAACTTTAAATATCGCACCTAATCGACATGGTTTGCAAGCTATTGCGCTCAATTATGAGTTTACTCAATGCGCATTCAAAGATCAGTGGTAGAAGTTCTCATTTCACAAAAAATGATTTCAACCGTTGAAAGTAAATTAATTTTTAATTTAAATAGAAAATTTGTTATGCAAAATACAGGAACAATTAAGAATGATACGTTAATTTATATCAACTGTTGGATGATTAAATATCAATAGTTCATAAAATTAATTTAAAATTACTTAATTTTAACAAAAAAATTATACAAAATTACATAGATTTATAATAATAAAAATACTCAAAGCAAATTTAGCCAACGCATCAAGTCCAAAGATTATCAAATCTGATCCGTGATTTGCAAGTTTGGGCCTCATGGAAGAAGCCCGAGTAATCAGGCCATACGATGCAACAAAACCAACTACCAGCAGAATCACCAACCCAACAAAACGACATCACAAGTTGCTGCGAAACGGCAAATCAAAAAGCACAAAACTTTAGCCAACGCTTCAACTCCACGCGTCCCTCCCGTGCTACAATCTTTTTCCGATCGGAGTCGGAGAGCAATGAGCTGCCAAGTCGAGGACGCCAAGTCAGCAACTCCCGCCTTGCTCCTATCTCCGGATAACGTACACAATCTCGTCGACAAAGTTGACGCTTTTCTCTTCGATTGCGATGGTCAGTTTGTCACTTCTCTACTTATTCTCTTACTGATCATTCACTCCGTGTATGTCATTTGATTGTTATGATTCGTGAGCTCAGGCGTGATTTGGAAAGGTGATAAGCTGATCGACGGTGTTCCTGAAACCCTAGATATGCTTCGATCCAAGGTTCACTCATCTTTGCTATTTGTCTAATTAGATTTAATGATTTTAAATAGTTTGAGGTTTTGAATTTGTGATTTGATGAATGAAGGGGAAGAAGCTGGTATTTGTCACTAACAATTCGAGGAAGTCTAGGAAACAGTATGCCAAGAAGTTTCAGTCACTTGGGATAACTGTACATGAGGTAATATACTTGTTAGGATTTTATGGATGTTTGTTTCAGCTGCAGTGGATGCTTATATGAATGTTAAAATGGTCTTGTTTGCAGGATGAGATTTTTTCTTCTTCGTTTGCTGCAGCAATGTACTTGAAGGTTAATCACTTTCCTGTGGAGAAGAAGGTATGGTTTATCTCATTTTATTGTTTATGTCATCTCCGGTTACCGTTTTTAGTTGGTGTGTGTTCCAGTATAGCAGTACAGCGATTAATTACGATGATGATAGACTGGATTGTGGTGTTTACTTACTGGTATCTTTGGATGTTAGTGTAGGTTTATGTGATTGGTGAAGAAGGGATTTTGGAAGAGCTTGAGCTTGCTGGTTATACAGGTCTTGGAGGACCGGTAAGCAGTGTTTCTTACTCTTTATATAGACGATTTGGTTCTAAATGTTGATGTAACAATCTCATCACCGTGCAAAAACAGGCTGGTCTGATACCCTTAAGCGGTTAGAGCTTTGAAAAAAGCTATTAATTTTAGAAACGCTAGGTTAAAAAATGATTTTGTTTATCATCCGTGTTCCATAACATTGTTCATCATCTATGGTATCACAGGAAGATGGGAAAAAGACAGTGGAACTGAAAGCAAATCAACTTTTCGAGCACGATAAAAGTGTAAGATGGGATATCAACCCATATTAATCCACAGATCCAGAGGGGATTCAATAAGATATTGATTGTTTCAATGTTTGCAGGTTGGAGCTGTTGTAGTTGGATTGGATCAATACATCAACTATTACAAACTCCAGTAAGGAAGCTTATCACTCGTGTCATTTTGTTTGCATCTTCTGAAAATTGGATTTCAGTTGTTAATTCATATAACTTTTGTTTGGATCGTCTCAACTGTTCGCCATGCTCCTCTTTTCTTTCAATATATGAAATGCTACAAGCATTTTTTTGTGTATTTTATTCGGACAAGGCGATCTACTGTGTTTTGGTTACTTCTGCATTGGCCAACATCTTGTTAATTTGGTTTAGTACCTAAATTATTGCTTGAAAATGGAAGTTTTCACACATCAGTTAGATTTCTGCCAAAACTTCTCGTGTTTTCCATTTTATCATGCGCAAGGTCGTATGGTCTCTGATATTTTTACTTGTTTCTCTAAATTTTAGGAACTATCATTTCTGATAGTATAGTAATGTCAGGTATGGAACTTTATGCATCCGGGAAAACCCTGGTTGCCTCTTTATAGCCACTAACCGTGATGCAGTTGGCCATATGACCAATTTACAAGAGTGGCCTGGTGCGTTCTCCTTGCATAGACAATCCTAACTTGTGTATATAACATTCATAATGCAGGGCATTTAATTTGAATATCTCTGAAACTGATAGTATTTTTGTTTTGAACCACAGGAGCTGGGTGTATGGTTGCTGCTGTTTGCGGAACCACTCAAAGGGAGCCCATTGTGGTCGGAAAACCCTCCACATTCATGATGCAATTCTTGCTAGAGAAGTAAGTAATGCTTTATGAAATCTTCCAAACTTCATGATGACTGTAGCTCTCTGACATAAACATGGAAATCAATTATAACCTAAAGATCGAAAGATGAAACAGTTTCTTTGCCTTGTGAATCTTATATTGAAATAAAATGATCTTTGCAAAGCGAATGGCGAAGTGACAACACTTTTTTGTACTCAAGGTATCAGATTAGCCCTTCACGGATGTGCATGGTAGGAGACAGACTAGACACGGATATTATGTTTGGACAAAATGCAGGTTGCAGAACTTTACTAGTTCTTTCAGGTGCACTTCGTATGCTTTTTTCTCTCATCTCATTCTTTCACTACCCAGATGGAGCTGATATTCACCATCTGCTTGCAGGTTGCACCGATCAGTCTACTCTGCAAGATTCATCAAATCATGTCCAGCCTGAATATTACACAAATTCAATATCGGATATGTGCAAATATTTAACTCCTTAATGGATCATCTCCATTGTTAACGAGTGCAAAATACAACTTCAATAATACCAGAAGTGATACATGGAAGCATCTTCATCTTCGAGCTAATGCTCCCCTCACAAAACTATCAGATATTTGTAGGAGGCTTGCAATGCAAACAGCAACAAGCGATTTGTGCTTCTGTGTCATATGACAAAAGTGACTGGAATGTATGAATAAGTACATATTTAGTCATCATTCTGGGCTCAAAATGCTATATTACTTGGTAAAAAAGCCAAGACTATGATAATTCAGCCTCAAAATGTTTTCTCTGGCGTATTTTACACTGTTTCCTCCATATACAAACTTCAACCGGGTCAACATATGTACATAGTTAACGTGTTACAAACAAACTTCATTGGGCAACTAGCTATGGAAATAGTAGCAAGTAAAGGCTATAACATTATACTATTCTGATCTGAATGTTTTAGGTTTATACAGTATTAGACGACCCAAAAATATTAATACAAATTAGTGTAAGACGAAATACAAAGTCTATTACACAAACCAAGTCATATTCATTCTTGACTGATAAGACGCAAAACACAGTTGCATACTTCAAATATGTATTCAAAGCAAAGAATAGCTTATAGTGCGTTATAAAAACAGGCAATAATGGGAAATTCTTCGAACGACTTTTAGGGCTTCACATTCTTCTGTGTGTCTATGTATCTAGCAACATCTGCGCAGCATGTAAGCTTATCTGCCTCTGACTCGGGTATGTCCAAGGAAAATTCTTCCTCCAAAGCCATAACAAGCTCCACTCTGTCTAAGCTGTCAAGTGACAAGTCTTTCTGAAAATTTGCTGTTTCAGTGACCTGCAATGAAAAACACGCTTCAAATGAATTTAAAATATTTTGAAGGTCCTAGAAAGCAAATAAGCCTCAGCTATGACATTAATATTGTAATTCCGTAGTTCCCAACAGTTAACTTTTTTCCAGTATAGCAGCTAAATAAATGTTCAGTTTCACTCTAGATATGGCTTCCACGGTTCAGAACACGTCATATCATATTAACAGCACCATACGGTTATTTCCTCATCAAGGTATCTCAAAAAATTAAGTGTCAACTTTTTTTGCTGATGATGATTAGACCAATTTGGAGTGCAGAATAAATTATTTACCTTGGAAGAATTAATTTTGTCAAACTTCTTGACCACCGAAATGACTTGATTCAGAGTTTGTTCCAGGTTGTTATTTGTTTCGGCACACATCTGGCGTGCAAAACGTCTGATCACTCCATCACCCACATAAATTGGCACATTTCTAGAACCCGTCAACCTAAGATGTCCCAACACCAAGTCTCTAATGCTCTGCATTTCGATACAACTCCGCGTACTACATTTAAAATACAAGGACACCAAACTCTTAGCAACTACAGAAATGAAATATAAAATCACACATTCAAACAAGTTCCTTGTAACTTTTCATTGTATAAATTGAAATATAATATAATAAAATTACAGAGTAAAAATTAAAATCTCAAGCGCATACAAAAATGGAGGAAATCGAACACTCACTTCGGAAGAGGGAATGTGGGTGACTGCAGCTCAGCTGTTTGATGAATGTCCTGAGAGAGAAGTCGACGCAGCTTTACAATAAAGAGTGTAAGGTGAAGTCCTGAACTCAATATAAATTGGGCCAAAGCCCATTAGAACCATCACCCAATACCTTCCTGGGCCTCTCTTTCCAAAATAATATTGTTCTGTATCGTTTGACATTTTGACCGACTAAAGGCATGCATCAGATCAGCGTGTTAAATATTACACTTGTTCAAACGACGTAGTTTTAATGTAACATGCAAAGTAGAAAAGTAGAAGAGACCAAAATGTGGAGCCATTCCCATTCCGACGTTTACTGATTAACCATCAACGACGACACATGCAAACAATGTTACGACCATAATTCATTATAATGAAACACGACATTGAACACTTACCATTCTTAACTATTTATATCGATAACAACATACCAACAGCAATTCATTGGATTATGATTTATGACAATTTAGGTGAGGGATTTTTGTCTTCAAACTGGCCGTAATCATTCTCCGGGTAAAATCAACAACATACTCCCTCCGTCCCTATTTGTTTGTTAAAAAATACAAAATATATGGTTTTTAAGGTAGAAAGAATGTTTAAAATGTGTGGTTGAGAATAAATGATTTATATATATATGAGTAGAAAAATAAAATATGTAGTTGATATTAAAGAAAAATGAATAAACTTAAGAAGACATCCAAAATAAAACGTGGACAAACATTGAAGGACGGAGAAAGTATTTCACAAAATGTTTATTAGGAATAAATCCACGAATGAACAGCTTGCGAGTGAAAAAAAGCATATTCCCACGTATCTCCGTTTCCAAGCATCCACAATAAAACGACGCCGTCGACGAAACAAACAACGATGCTCTACTGGATGGTATAAGGAGACTGACTGTTGTTTAAAAGGCGTGGCGACGGAGCGAGTGTAGTGCATTCGATTCATCTTCTCCTCCGCGATTGAATCTGAGTCGATTCGATCCAGATTTCAAAAAATGGCTCTAAATTCTGGTTTGTTCGAATCTCTTCTCCGCTCATTTGTGTTTACTGAATTTTCTGTAGATTGATTTTTGTTGATTGCGCAGATTCGCTGGAGGAATTTCTGGCTACGGCCGTCGAAGCTGCTAAAAAAGCCGGACAGGTCAGTCACTTTCCACGATCTCCGTTTTATTCGATTTGATTGTGTTTTAACAGTTTGTGTTTTTTTTGCAGATTATTCGTGATGGATTTTACAAAACCAAGAATGTGGAGCATAAAGGACTGGTATGATTTTTAGTCAAACTGCTTCTGTATGTGATTGCTGAATTTCATGTTGGATTTGTTGTGATACGACAACAGATGCTTCATTTAATGATCATTGATTATTGAGTCTATTTTCTTTTGATTAAATTTTGGTTGAGAAGTTTTTTGTTTCGATCTTTTGAACGGCATTGCTGGTTTAGTGGACTTGGATGATGTCGGAATGATCTTAGTTATTGGACAGGGATGCTGGCTAGAATATAGAGCAGAGCAGTGTCTTACATTATTTAGTATATATATTGCAGGTGGACTTGGTTACCGAGACTGACAAGGCTTGTGAAGATCTTATATTTAATCATTTGAAGAACAAGTACCCAGAGCATAAGGTAAGCATCTCATTTTGTTTGTGCTCCCCAATGCATCATTTTCTACTCTAGGCAGTTTATCTCATTTTTAAAATCTTCTAAAATGGATTTTTATGTACTGAAAATATGTAATGTGTTTTGATTAATATTCATGTAGTTTATTGGCGAGGAAACTACAGCAGCCAATGGTATTACTGAACTGACAGATGAGCCTACCTGGATTGTTGATCCTCTTGATGGCACAACAAACTTTGTTCATGGGTTCCCCTTTGTCTGTGTTTCCATTGGTCTTACTATTGAGAAGATCCCCACTGTTGGTGTTGTATACAACCCAATAATGGATGAGGTATTTACATTTCTGGCTTGTGCAACAATGTAAAAACCTTGGCAAGATACAGTAATTAACGTATATTATTCATCATGTAATTTACTCCTTTCGTTTTGTTCATGTAGCTTTTTACTGGCATCAAGGGAAAAGGTGCATTTCTGAATGGAAACCCAATAAAGGGTGAGTTTGACCCCCATTATGATGTTTCTGTGTTAATTCAATATATGTTTCTCATAATTGCTTCTCTGATTTTGTTGCAGCATCTTCCCAGAGTGAGCTTGTCAAGTCCCTCCTAGCAACAGAGGCACGCAAGAACCTTATACCAATTTCTTTAATTATGGATAGAAAGTTCTCTTTTTTGTCTAAAATTAATTGTTTATGCTTGGAGAAGTTGCTCATACATCCATAACTAATTTTTATGACTCTTATTAACAAAATGAATTTCTGACAGGTGGGTACGAAACGTGACAAGTTGACAGTGGATGCCACGACAGATAGAGTTAATAGCCTGCTATTCAAGGTAATGCAATTGATTTACTGAAAATTGGCTGTATTAGCATTTAGCTATTAAACACATGTAGCCAACACTCGTCTTCGTTTTTGTGTGACCAGGTTCGATCACTGAGGATGAGTGGATCGTGTGCTTTGAACCTTTGTGGAGTTGCTTGTGGAAGGCTTGACCTGTTCTATGAGCTTGGATTTGGTGGCCCATGGTAATGTGTTTGTCCTCGTTTTACTTCATATTATACTTCAATGAAATCCATTTTAAAATAATAATATTAAGTCATATTTCAATGTTTTGTTATTGAGTTGAAGTGTTTGTTCCTATATCAGGGATGTTGCTGGTGGAGCTGTTATTGTCGAGGAAGCTGGGGGGCTAGTGTATGATCCGTAAGTGACATTTCTTTTTTGCCAATTAATAGTTGGATAAACCATTGAATTTCAGATTGATGTGAATATTAGCAGATATCTTTCATATTAATAATGTTGGAGAAGAAATGAAATTAGTCTTAAGTCCTAGTTTGATGTTTCGGCTCGACTCTCATCTTAAAATGTTTGCAGGTCTGGTGTAGCATTTGATATCACGTCCCAGAGAGTTGCAGCTTCAAACTCTCATCTTAAGGATAAATTTATAGACGCTCTTAAAGATGTCATCTGAAATCTGACGACCACATTATGTTGTCACATTAAAAGGCATCAAGCTTTATATATGGAGGATGCCGATAAAATAGCCATTTCTCCATTCTTACGGAGGCACCTATCATACCGCGTTGTTGGAGATTAAATATCTACACCCATTGCGTCAAGAAATAAATGATTAAGTGCTGCTGTGATTGTAAGGAAACTTTTGAGTTACATTTTCTACTTCATTATGAACACAACACAAGCTTGTATTGTATGAATGATACTTATTAGGTTTCAGCAAAAGAACTGCAACTATCTATTTTCATTTAAATTGTCTCGGTTCAACCAACCGTCCGGTTCAATTACCGGTTCAATCACAGTTTCTACCCATTCGGTTCAAATCAAAGTGATCTCATCGAGCCTCAGCTGCAAATTTTCGAATGTTGAACACTTCGTCATCGTCTCTGTTCAAAGCTACAAACTTTACCTCTCGACTCCTCAGAACTTCACTCGACCGATGTCAATCCATGCCCGAATTGAAACGACATCACGCTCTACTCACAACTCTCGGATTACGTGAACACATTCCATCACTGTTGTCGTTCACTGCATTATCAGAAAATGGCGACGTTGATTATGCAAGTCGACTCCTTTCAACCATTTCATGCCCCAATATCTTTGACTGGAACACAGTTGTAAGAGGGTATTCGAAAAGCAGGAACCCAAACAAGTCATTTTCTGTTTATGTCAAAATGTTAAGGAACGGTGTTGCAGGAGATTACATGACGTTTCCGTTTTTAGTGAAGGCTGCTTCGAGATTAATGTCGCTCAAACATGGTCTGGTTGTGCATGGATGTGTTTTGAAAAGTGGGTTTTGGTTGGATAGGTTCGTGCAGAACTCGTTGATTCATATGTATTGTACTTGTTGTGATGTGATTTACGCACGCCAGGTGTTTGATGAAATTGCTAACCGGAATGTTGTTTCTTGGAACTCTATGTTGGACGGGTATTGTAAGTGTAAGATGATGGGTTTTGCGAGGGAGGTGTTTGATGTGATGCCGGAGAGGGATGTTGTGTCCTGGAGCTCGTTGATTGATGGGTATGTTAAGGTCGGGGAGCATAGAGAGGCATTGATGCTTTTTAGTAAGATGCAGGTTGATGGGCCTAAGGCGAATGAAGTTACTATGGTGAGTGTTTTGTGTGCATGTGCTCATCTTGGTAAGCTTGATCAAGGTCGGAATGTGCATTGTTATATGGATGAGAATAAGCTGCCGATGACTTTAGTGCTTCGCACTTCACTTGTGGATATGTATGCCAAGTGTGGCGCGATAGAAGAGGCTTTCAGTGTTTTCCGTGGAGTCTTGAAGTGTGATAGTGATGTATTGATATGGAATGCCATGATAGGAGGGCTTGCAACTCATGGCTTGGTGAAAGAGTCTCTTGAACTATTTACGGAAATGCAAGCAGCTAAAATTAAACCAGATGAAATCACTTATTTGTGTCTGTTGAGTGCTTGTGCTCATGGAGGGTTAGTTGAGGAAGCATGGGTCTTCTTCGAGTCACTTAAAGTATTTGGTGCCGTTCCTAAATGCGAGCATTATTCGTGCATGGTGGATGTCCTTGCCCGTGCCGGTAAGTTAGAAGATGCATATAAGTTCATATGTGACATGCCTATTGAGCCAACAGCTTCGATGTTAGGCGCCTTACTAAATGGGTGCATAAATCATGGTAGACTAGAACTTGCAGAGAGTGTGGGAAGGATGCTTATAGAATTAGATCCGAGCCATGATGGAAGGTATGTAGGGCTATCAAATGTATATTCAATTGTCAAGCGTTGGGATGATGCGAAATTGATGAGACAAGTTATGGAAAGAAAAGGTGTGAAGAAATCTCCTGGATGCAGTGCTGTGGAGGTGAGTAATATCCTTCACAGTTTTATATCTCGCGATAAAACACATCCAATGACGGAGACAATATATGAGATGCTGCATCTTGTTAAAGAAGAGATGAAGCCAGATTTAGAGCTACAAAGAATGAACAACTTTTCTATCAATTTGACTGCAATTAATTGCTGATGCTGGGATTGCAATTTGCAAGTTAGCAACCTCTTTTAGGTTCTTAGTCTTATTACAGCAGTAAAGATATACTATTTTGGGGTTCTTATCAGGATCAGACACGGCAAATATAGACATTCAAAACCATATCAAATCTACTCACTCCCCTCTCCAAGATGGTTTAGTCTACTGTCTACCTGCCCATCCCTATTCTAATAGGTAGACCACTGAACTTTGGGCAAAGTTCAGCCCTTTTGATAATAGCATGATACAGTCAGACTGCTTGGAATATTATTGAGAAGAAGAGTTCAGCCCTTGTGATAATAGCATGATACAGTCAGACTGCTTGGAATATTATTGAGAAGAAGAGTTATATAAACTGCTCCTCATTCTAGGGTTCGAGTCGATGACCATTAAGGTCAGTATTCGCCCTCTGATGGTCTTCATTATATCTGTATATCATATCTTAGTCTAACCTTATCACACCTAGAAGCTGGTTTCATGTAGACTCAGAAGCTTGAAATGGCCAAATGCTCAAACCGATGATGCTTCAGCATTATACAAGGTGAGTGACCACCTAGGGTCTGGCTTGTAGAAGTTGCCTTCACTCAGTGGCACGCTTATGTATTCAGTAGTGTACCTCTATGATTCATTTCAAGTAATTATTGTGTAGCACAATGTGTTTTTTCACTACTACGATCTGTGAAATTTTTAATGTTGACAATGTGCTTTTTCAAGTAATTACTGCATTGACAATGTCTTGTCCCATTTTTGAAGGTCATGAACTTTTTTTTTTTTTTTTTTTTTGATTGAGAAGGTCATGAACTTTGAACAGTCTGTCTTTGCGAATGGCAAATTCATGACAACATGGTCCTGCACTCGCTTGACCAGTTCTTTGGAAGTGCATGACCCTACTGAACATGGATGGTAATTATCTCCAATACACAATTCTTATAAAGGAGAAATATTTATACAATGTATGCGAATCTACCAAAACATGGTAGATTGTATTTGTACTTTTCCCTAACTACTAAAATGAAAAAATTACAGTAGACGGTTCCAGCAAGCTCACAACAGGTGTATACAACAGAATATTATTTTATTATGCATTTCAGCATACAACTGGAGGTGTTGTATAGCAAGTATTTTAACCAACTGATCCCTCGAGCTTCAAGCTCATCAGCTGGTTTACCTCAGCACCAAACTCATCTGGAAGCTCATTGAAAACATCATTACAGAAACCGGAAATCATAGCTGCCATGGCTCTCTCAAAGTCTATTCCTCTTTGCTGGAAATAAAAGAGCTGATCTTCACTGATTTTGGAGGTGCTGGCTTCATGTTCAATTCTAGCTGAAGGGTTCTTCACCTGGGTGTTACAAGCAAACACTAATAAGCACACCGCAAACTATACACTATTTGGCTTCTCTACTTTATTGTTTGTTTGTCAATTTTATAGCAGTTAAAATGTAACTGAACACATTCTGCAAAATATCACTTCATAGCAATTCAGGTATCCTAAGCTCATGCCTGACAGTTCAAAAAATGCACAAACCAACATAAGATCATCTTGCAAATATTCTGGTCTGCCCTTCAATATTACTGCTCTGAATTTTATGAGTCACCACTCTAGAAGTTAAATTGCATTCTGCAGTGAGAGGCCATCTCTAGAAATTTAACAAGGTTCATTCAATTATTTGGTAGAGTACATACTGGCCGTCAATATATCATCAACATGAACAATTAAAAACCAAAAGGAGAAGTCATCTATGTTAATATTAAATCCATCTGGCTATAATTCTTCACAAAATAGCCTCCACGGAACCAAGGAAAAAACTAAACGGGCAAACTTATAAGCAAGAAAAACAGTAGTTTAGAGAAAAACATAGATACACAATGTTAAAATATATTATAAGCATATGCAAGACAGTATGTATGACTATACCTGAATATATGGGTAGGTGTTTGCAGCTGCCGTGTCACCAATAAGCATAGAATCACACTGAGAAGAGTTTTTTGCATTATCCGCCTTTGACAAGACCTGTACTAGCCCCGATAAACATTTCTTGAATGCCCGGCAGAAATTCCCTTTGATATAATCCTACTTCTTGTATTCTTTCCCTTATGAATCATCTTTGTTCCAGTATCCGCTTGCTGATAATGATTAGTCAAAGCAACAGAATAGAACTCACCAACTGAATCGTCACCCTCCAAAACCACACTAGGATACTTCCAAGTAATAGCAGAACCAGTCTCCACCTGTGTCCACGATATCTTTGACCGTGCACCGGCACAAAGCCCTCGCTTCGTCACAAAATTATAAATTCCTCCTTTTCCTTGCTCATCACCAGCATACCAGTTCTGAACTGTGGAATACTTAATCTCTGCCTCCTCCGCACAATACAATTCCACAACAGCTGCATGAAGCTGATTCGTATCATAAGACGGTGCAGTACACCCTTCCAAATACTCAACAAAACCCCTATCTTCCGCAACAATAAGTGTCCTCTCAAACTGCCCCGTCTCATACGCATTAATCCGAAAATAAGTCGAAATCTGCATCGGACACTTTGTATCCTTCGGTATATAACAAAACGACCCATCACTAAAAACAGCCGAATTCAACGCAGCATAATAATTATCATCAGCCGGCACAATCTTCCCCAGATACTTCCTAACCAAATCAGGATACTCTCTAACAGCCTCCGAAATCGAACAAAATATCACCCCAGCCTTCTCCAACGTCTTCCTATGTCGTCGCAATCGAAACACTATCCAAAACAGCATCAACCGCAACATTAGCCAACCGATTCTGCTCATTCAAAGGCACGCCTAACTTATCAAAATACTTAATCAGCTCCGGGTCAGCCTCATCCAAACTATTCAAAGTAGGTTTTTTCTTAGGCTCAGAATAAAAACACAAATCCTGAAAATCAATTGGAGGGTATCGATTATCAGACCACTTAGGCTCACTCATCTTCAAAAACTTCTCATAAGCTTTCAACCTAAATTCCAACATCCACTCAGGCTCATTCTTCCTCATCGAAATCAACCTCACAGTCTCCTCCGACAACCCTTTCGGAATCGTAAATGAATCGATGGTTTCGAAAAAACCCCACTTGTATTTCTGATCCAAAATCGTTTGAATCTGATCATTGCTCGACTTAGCGGGCGTTGGTGAAGCTACAACGGTTGAAATATTACCTGAGGAAGAAGATGTGCGTTGCAAATCGATAGTTTTCGGCTCGTTTTCGAAATCGGCTCGGACGCGAAAGGTGTGATTTTTATGGATGTTGAACTTGACCGAATCGGATTTTGAGTGAAACCCTTTAGCTAGCTTGGCAGAGTCGTTCGGGATTTGTGTTGAGATGCGTGAGATTCCGTTCGCGAGGAGTGACGCCATCGTCGTCGTCGTCGCTTGCTTGGTGGATTGGAGTCGAACGTGTGGTGGTTGGTTGATGTCGTCCGCTAATTTGACATTTATACTTTCACATATATTACAATTGAACCCACAATGTTTTTTCTAACTACAATTTCTATCCGAAATCGCTTCAAGTTTCACATTCTGACCCAAATTTATCCTCGAAATAGACGAATCAATCTTTTTCGAAAGGACCAAATTATAAATAAAATATATTATCGAGAGAGATTTGTAAATAATGTAAACTTTTACTGACCATAGATTCAGAGTAGGGCTCGTGTCAAACACACTGCATAAGGACTTGGCAGTTGGCACATCTTCAAGAACTCTCCCGGCCACGGACGAGCATTTTCAGTGAGTCAACTCAGTCAACGGCGAGCATAGCTGAAAGGTATTTTCATGGTATCTGTTTAAAAGTTAAAACTGCTAGTAAGTCATTACTGGTATCCTTTAAATTTCTAGCAATGTCGTCACTACTAACACTTCACTCATTTAGGGACATCTTGAGACAGAAATTTGCAGAAAAAAATACCAGGTTGCATTAGTCCTACAGATCATTGATATTTGTTACTTTTTCGTGATTCAACTTTTCTAATAATATTGAATGTTCCGAATGAGATGGAAACTGAATACACATTTTCATTGCATACTAGCGTAAGATCGGTAACATGGATTAGCCTGCTGCCCAATATTGGCGAAATCCATATATAACTGTAGTTTTGAAGAATTTCTTTAAAAGAATCAAGTTATTATCTGCCAGTGCGATTAACTATTTTAGGATATGTAAATCATAGTGTTCATCTACCAAAAATAATATCTGACACAGCAATTTTTGTTTATGCAAGCTATTCAATGAAGTAAATTTAAACATTTTGCAGTAACAGCTAATACCTGTCTCTCGATGCCAACCACACGAAGCGGTCTCCAGGTCAGAAACAGAAAAAACCTCCTCAGAAAACTGCTTTAAAACAAGCCTGCCTTCTGATGTTTCCATTCAGGTTATATTTCCACTGTCAAATTTCGGCAAACATATTTTTTAGGAAGAAGAAAATGAAGATTCTACCCTGCTGCTCAACGAGTCGGACGTCCTCATTTGATAGAAAAAAGAGTGATAAGGAAATTTCTGATAATGATGCTGGCAGGAGTAATAGTGGAGTTGGAGGGAAAACCTTGGCCTCATTTGCTCGTAAACTATCATTCAAGACAGGTAGTGCTAAGGTTAAGGTTGATGAGATGATTCGTATGGGATCGGGTAAAATTTCAGCAGAGGCATTCACTTATGTAGAGCTTGCTAAAGCAACTAATGGTTTCAATGACAACTTGTTAGTCGGGGAAGGCGGATTTGGAAAGGTGTATAAAGGTTTTATAGAGCGGATCAATCAGGTTTGCCTCTCATCCTGCTTTGTTTGTATTCATACAAAAATCTTAAACTAATGAAGGTTCCATTGTGTGTGTAACTGCAGTATGTTGCTGTTAAAACATTAAATAGGAGCGGGTTGCAAGGGAATAGGGAATTCCTTGTAGAGGTTTTGATGTTCACTCGTCTTCACCAGCATCCAAACCTTGTCAATCTGATCGGATATTGCGTGGATGGTGATCACAGGATCTTAGTTTACGAATACATGTCCAATGGCTCATTAGAAGATCATCTGCTAGGTGTGAAATTTCTCCATTTTCCAACATGCATTTTTTGAACTTTTGAAAAATTAGTTGTCAAAGAATATGAAAATTTTCTTTTACAGATGTATATGAGGGTGCTAAACCACTTGACTGGAATACAAGGATGAACATAGCTAGGGGAGCTGCGAAAGGGCTCGAATACTTGCATGACGTTGCTAAACCGCCTGTCATATATCGTGATGTCAAAGCTGCAAATATATTGTTAGACGATGAGTTCAACCCAAAGTTATCTGATTTTGGTCTTGCCAAGTTAGGTCCTATGGGAGGGCAGGGTCATGTTTCGACAAGAGTAATGGGGACTTATGGATACTGTGCACCGGAGTATGCGTGCACTGGCCAGCTGACAACAAAGTCAGATGTTTATAGCTTTGGAGTCCTGCTTTTGGAAATGATCACTGGCAGACGAGTCCTCGACAGTGCACGGCCAACTGAAGAGCAAAATCTTATTACTTGGGTACGACGAATGCCTGCCTTATTTTTCTATGCCAACTATTTCTTCCTATTTTTATGCTTCCTGACAGCATATTTTGTTTGGTTACAGGCTGAACCAATGTTTAAAGACAGACAGAAGTTCACACTAATGGCTGACCCGTTGCTCGACGGAAAATACCCTGAAAAGGGACTATATCAGGCACTAGCTGTTGCGGCGATGTGCCTCCAGGAAGAAGCAGATACTCGGCCGTTGATGGCAGATGTTGTAACAGCACTTGATTATCTAGTCACACCTAAAGGAGAAGATATAACTACAGAAAATAGTTAAAATTTGATTTCTTGTTACCTCCTTTTAGTGCCCTGTTTTTGGTTAAGGTATTTCCACTTGAGAGAATACCTCCACAATTAGTCATTAGTAATTATTTCTTTTTCACTTGTGTATTTTGATTCAAGGTAATATATATTTGTATTTCTTATGAAATTGCGGCACATAATATATATTTTAATAATTGAATACAATTGTCCGTATTTTTAACAAGGGAAAAGTTCGAGAAGTATAAATATTTGTAAAACGTTGATACACAATATAATTATATCGATCGTTGATTATTAATTTAACGAATAAATTTAACTAAAAATTATTTCATAATCTTATTAAAAATTACTTAATTAAAAATTAATTCTAATAGTAATAAAATTGACATTAATCTCAAATAGTTTAGGATATACTCTTCAACCCGACGTCGTTTAACTGCTATCCGTATTCAATCTGAAGTTTGGGTTCGCACTTCGCACCGTCGTCGGACGCCACAAGCAACTATGAGTTTAACGCTTTCAGCTGCAAGCAGTACCTCACGCGTCTCCTCAAACTACCCAACTCTACTCCGAATCTACTCCACCGCCAAAAAAACTCATGCCATCAGCCGCCGCAGCTCCACTGCTTTACGCCCTTCAGTTTCAGTTAAAAAAGCCTTCTCCTTTATTGCCAATTTCTCAGCTTCTCTCTCCAGCTGTTGTTAGCCAACCACCTCCCGCTTCTGGGTATTTCTTATTTATCATTTCTACTACAATTTCACCCTAAAGATTTCTCCTTTTTGTGTTTTGTTAATTGTTTGTACTGTATAGTATGTTTGAGTTCTTGAGCAGTAGATGATGTTAAGTTTGTTAATGGTGATTGCTGTTGGTACCTGTAGGAAATGAATAAATGTTTTTAAAAATTGGATTTTGATACTGAAAATTATAAGGGAACTTTGTTGTGTGTTTTATTATCTACTAGTGGATTGGAGTATCATCGTTTGCTTCCATGCCCTACTGGAAGTACACCACCGAGAGTTGAGCATATGATTGTAGATGAGGGAGGGCCTGTTTTGGAGTATATAACTAAGACCCTAGGCCTTCCACCTCTGTGAGTTCTCACGGTTTTAGTGATTTTTGTTTTATTATGGGTGAGTAGGATTGATTGGTGAATGTAGAGTTTTATTTTTGAAGGTATGTTGCAGATCTTATTCATTTCGGCTCTGTCTATTATGCGCTTGTTTGTCCTAAACCTCCGCCAACTGCAACACCAGAAGAATTTAAGGTGTTTGAGGAGGCGACAGATCCAGAAATTCTTAAAAGTAGAGAATCCATCAAAGGAAAAACTGTTAGAGAAGCACAGAAAACTTTTCGTATTACTCGGGTGGATGAATTTGTTGAGAAGGGAACGTACTTGCGAGTTCATGTGCACCCAAAACGGTCACCAAGGTTTGTGTTATATGATATATATACAATCCAAATCACCTATTAACCATGTTATCAAAATTTATTTTGACATATTTATCTTACTTTGACGTTGTTTAGGTGCTATGAAGTTGATTGGAAGTCGAGAGTTATAGCAGAAACTGAGAGCTACGTGGTTTTAGACAAGCCTCCTGGCACATCAGTAAGTATTTAAGTTTTAAAATTAGTCATTCATGTCGATGAAAAAAGATACAGCTTGAACACACTTTACAGCTTTGTTTATTACTAATTCTACCTTTAGCGGCAGACTCGTAGCTGCTCACTTCATTATTTTGGTACTTTTAAAAAATGCGTAACTTAACACTGCAATTTATAATTCTTTGATGCTTATCTCCACATATATATAATCATCTCTGAATATGAACCAATTTGTTTCCCAAATGTTTTCCAAAATTTATCCACTGGGGATGGACGTATCAAGTACAATGAGTCAAATCTCAAATGTACTGCAGTCTTCTCTTTATCATGATAATGTACTGCAATATTGTACAAGAGGCTCAATTAAATGTGCATTATTTTGGACATTTGTTAGGTCGGAGGAACTATAGACAATATCGAAGAGAGTTGCGCAACTTTTGCGTCCCGTGCTTTGGGGTTAGCTGAGCCATTAAAGACTACGCACCAGATTGATAACTGTACCGAAGGCTGGTACTACATGTTGATAAGTACTTTTGCTGTTATGAATCTGGCTTTTAAAATGATTTCGTTGTTTAGTGTTGTTTTTGCCAGAACCAAAGAGTACTGCTCTGTCTTTCATGGTAAAATAAGAGTAAGTGAGCTTTCTAGTATTTTGTTTCAATCTGTCCATTTAAATCTTTCTCATTACACTTTTTGTCGTCCCACGGATGTGTACTTAGTCTAAACATGAGACCGATATAATTCCAGGAGAAAATGGTGAGTAAGCAATATCTTGCTCTTGCGTGTTCCCCTATGTCTACCGGGATCATTACTCACTACATGCGGCCTGTCAATACTGCTCCAAGAATTGTATCTGAAGGTATTATTTTCAGTATATCCTGAAGGATTTTGACATCTTGCACCTGCTTCATCCCCCAATTTGTTTTAAGAATACATTTTCGGAAGCTCAGTTTGGGACCCCAACTGGTTATAATTCTGAGTGGAGTGATTTCACTGACCCTATTTCATTGCTGAAAATCATTTCACATCAACATCGTCAGAGTAAATTAGAAATATTTTTCTTAGACCCTTTTTTATGTTTTCTTTACTTAACGTTAACGTATCATGCAGATTTCAATAAAGGATGGCTGTTTTGTCAGTTAGAAGTTTTGGAATGCAAGGAAGTGCCTTGGCCCCATTCAGTCTTGGAAAATAAATATTCTATTGAAGATTACGGATGGCCCTCAAAGAAGTATGCCTATGAGTGCAAAATAGACCTTCTGGACTGGCCGCACTCATCAGGTATTTCGGCAACCATGTTTTTCTCACCATTGCTCATTTATATGTCATGTCCAAGATCACTCTGTCCTGTCCCGTTGAGTACTTAGCAAAATAGTCCTGCTAAATGCACAATGTTGTTAAGTTCTCTTGTTTTCCTTATCACCCGACTATTGAGTGCACCTTATGTGTTTTAAACTGCGATAAGGAAACAGAAGAGCAAACAACAGCTCCTTTTGACAATCTTCTGTTATTTTCTGTCTTTTCTTTTCACGTATTCAAATTTTAATATTTATTTCGAGATCAACTTTGGTATGCATTGCAGATTAGAGCACAATTGGCTGCATGCGGTGCTCCAGTAGTTGGTGATTCTATGTATATGCCTGCCGCAATAGCAGAAATGAGGCATCCAGGGCTAAACCCATACGGCAATTCTAAGAAAGAGTATTCCAGTGAGGATGACAGAAATTTGGCTGTTGATGAGTGGATTTCTCAGCATGGAAAAGAGCCCCAATACGCATTGGTCTCCAAGCAAGTCAGATATCATGGGACAATGGAGAACACATGTATGAAGCTGGAACTCCATGGTGGAGAGAAATGTAGGTGAGCATGCACTGATAGTTTTTCACAATCAGCAATATTGCAGCTGGGAATTTACCCTATATTCCCAATGCTCGATGATCCCACCGTAATGTTACCATCATGCTGCTCAACATGTAGCTACATTATTCCCAGCCCAACCTTATCTGGTAGCTACAACCTCTTGGTGCAGAAGAAATTTTTTGGTTGCACTGCTAGATCACATATTCTCTGTTTGGGACAATTTGACAAATGCGGTCGGAAGATAATTCTTAAAGGTAGTTTTATTTGTATTTTTGACGATATTGTGTGTGGCTTTGGCATGCAAATATAGGAATTCCATATATTTTCACACGAGTACGTTTTTTTCCGACAAAATCGAGGTTGTAGATATAAAATCTACTTAATGTGATTTCATGAAAGCTTTGTACAAAGAGATATGTAGAGGAATATAAAATGACATCTAGGAAACACAACAACATTAAATAAATTACAATGGAAGGAAAAATATCCAGTGTTCGACTTTAATTTTCCTTTATTGTTAAAACAAAATATTTTAATATATCACGATTTTACTTTTCTGAAACTAATAGTGACCACAAATACACATCACTGGATCATAATTATACTTGAACTCCTAAAATTACTAATAAAATTCAGGCTGTTATTTAATATTTACATGACATACCAACCGAGGGCAGAGGGAGTAGCGGTCTAATTGTTCTATTTGATTTGAATTTGTCTAGTCTTTGAGCAATGAATGAAATAAAAGAAATTCCTTATAAAAAAACACTAACTGAGGTCAAATAATTATATATTTTCTCTCTATTTTATTACAATTTTTGTCATCGAAATAATTTTATTCTAGGATTTATGCTTACACTGAATTTTATTTTATCAAGGTTGGGAATATTTTTATAATTAATAGATTTATCTGAATCTGTTTCCTTGTTGCATGTCTTTCTTTTCCTCCATTTTACGCTATCCACACCTTCATTCACTCACCTTTCCAATGCTATTTTTCTTCAAAATCAAAATCCCATTTCCTTTCTACCCCCTCTGAAAATTTCTACCTATAAGGTCTGATGCCACCTTGTCTTATTCATCTACATGTTTTTTGTTTGTTTTTTTCAATATTTTAAAGTTTGTTAAGTATTTTTCGCTGTGTTGGCGAAGGAAGAGTTGAAGAGGATCATCTCATCTTGAATCCGGGATACGAGGTTTTAGAAAATGTGCACGAAGATGAAAGGATTTTGTAAAGGGGTCAAGTATTTATCTCATATATTAGGTAATCTGCAATCCAAATAGTACTCTTGTTAAATTTTGATTCGATATTTAACACTGTGTGGGAGTTTCAGTTGTTAAGGAGCGTGAATCGGAATTTGAAATCGGGTATCCTACAGACGTCAAGCATGTTGCGCACGTTGGTGCTGACGGAATTGGAAATACGACTGCACCAAGTTGGGTATGCATTGTAATTTGCCGCATTTTTACTTACCTGTATCCTATCATCGTGTTCTGTAGAAAGTTTGGTATTTTTGTATGCCTGTTTTGCAGATGAATGGATTCAAGAATGGACCTGATTTTTCTACCAACAGTCAAAAAATATCCTCAAGTTCAAATGGTATGTTCGCGTAGATAGAAATTATTTTGCATAAATCACACTCAAGTTTATTTGTGGGAGACTTCATCTTTATCAGTATTCAGAACTAGACTACTAATAGTTTTCTTAAAAAACCATCGGCAGAACCACGAACTGTTACATTCTTAATATCTTGTACATACCAATGTTGACATTCGTATTGGGGATTTCGAAACGATATAAATGGCTCGACAAGAATACACATTACTGTACTAAAAGACCTGAAGTAAGATTATCCAAAACCTGGAAGCTTCAGCTACCTTTAATAGTTGCAATGTAAAGGAATCTGATTGCAAATTGGGCCTTTACGAGGTGTGCCCACATTTGTGCTCTGATGGCTATGATTGATGGCCATTGTAGTTGACGTTTTACAAAACATTCACATGTATTAATGGTTCATTTGTACCATTGCACACATATCTGACTGCATTGCCTTGCTTCATTAGTGTTCGTAGAAAATGCCTTCAGTTATTATCGTCTTCATTTTGATTACAATACTTGGTACAAACTCAATAAATTGTGAATCAGTTAATCAGTTTTGTTTATCATTCTTTCAGGTGTTAAACAATCGACAGGCAAGGCTGACGGTACGCCTGATCAAAAGAAATACAGGAAAAAGAAACCCAAGTCCTCTCCATCTTCGCCAAGAGCAAACTCAAGAACATCCAGATTAAAAGGCATGCAGTAGTTCTAGGAAGTTCCGAAGCATGATCAGAAAAAGAATATTCGGACAAAGCGCATTGAAAAAGAATTATCATTTTTTGTAAATAGCATATGGGAATTTTGCAGAACCCTGGCATTTGCAAAACAAATATGATTTAAGGTCATTGGTAGTATGCTATTTTCTAGGACACTACTTTTGTAGCATGTTCTTCGATGGAGAAGTTTTCCAAGCAGATGGTGGAATAATGAAGTGTGTGGCCTTTCTTAGACTATGCCTTGTCAGAAAACTTTCAGAACATGTTTTTCCCCGCATTCATCGACTCTCATTTCTGGCTTCTAAAAAAGCATTGATGGTAAATCAAGTCACTTTCCTTTCCAAGCACAAAAATTCAAAAAAAAAAAGGAAGTAAAAAGCTAATTAACATGCCTTCTGTATCATACCCATGCTGTATTCTTTTACAGAGTACCAGCCAGTATTGTTACAGAGTAACATCCAGTTTCACATACACGAAGAACAGCGGCATGATAGTATTTTGCCATGATATGTACACAAAGTCACGTCTAGCTACTTTATTTCACTAGGCCTAGGAAAGACTCACACGGTTAGGCGGAATCCAAGGCACTAGAAAGTAACCTGAAATGAACAGCACTAACTATATGGCTGCATTGAAGTAGAATCCAGATGAATGTGCCAGAGTCTTTACTAACTTCAGTCACTATTTATTTCTGAGCACATGTTCAGAAATTCATTTAAAGGTTGTATTATCATCTGTCTCGATCATTAGCAATTTAAGGCCAACTGGAAAAGGACATCATCACTATTCTACATAAATTTTATCCAACCACACCACTATTTACCTTGATCAACTACACATACTGTGGTCACCTGGTTCTCATCTAGCTCGCAGGTTGCCCGCAAATCGCCATAATTCCCACCTAATATTGCAATCCATTCAAGTCACACATGATCACAAAAAACCAGGTTCAGTTTCTGTTGTTTTGAGTCCTTAAAAATAATAGCCTTTTAGGTACCACGATGTTTTTTGCTGATAACATCGCTATCGTGGAGTTATGAGTATATAAACTTGATACTGATAAATGATGATTCAGTGCAGGCATCATGGAATAACATGTGTAAACACATATACTAAATATTGTCCGCAAAGAGCAAGACATCATTTCGGATAGATTAGTACTAAAGCCACTTATGAGAAACGAGTAGTCGATGTAAAACTGTAACTAATGATAAGAAAGTGTCAAGGATACTTATTCAGAATGAAAAAGAGATTAATTTAGTACCTACTCGGATTCATAGAATAAATTCTGAGTTACAAAATCCAACTATTGAAAGGAATGAGACCATTTTCCTTGCATGTCTAGAAAATTTACTACTCTTATATACTTGAGGTAAAATGTAGTACCTGAGATGGTATTTCTATGTGTATATATAGGCGCGACAAGTTCTTAGAAAATTGCGTAAGGTTAGCCAACTGCAGGTTTAAAAATGGCATCTGACATCCTTCATCCCCTTCATTCCCTTCATACCCTGGTTGCTATTTTCATGCTAGTGGCTAACAAAGCCTTCTCTGCACATGATTACCCAGCTACTAATCGCTCGAAATTCCTGGCATTTTTTGTGTTTGGAGACTCCACTGTAGATTCTGGAAACAACAATTTCCTTTTGACAGACTTCAGAAGTGATTTTCCGCCTTACGGGTACAACTTTCCGGGCAGGGTACCTACTGGAAGGTTTTCAGATGGTCGGCTTGTCACTGATTTTATTGGTTGAGTTTTTCATTTCACTTCTCAAAATGAGAACTTCCTTACAGTTTCATCAACTTGAACCTTGAAATTTATATTAAATTCATTTTATACAACAATGCAGCTTCGTATGTGGGCGTGAAAGAGTATGTTCCTCCTTATTTAGACCCAACACTTTCCGTGGAAGAGCTCAAGACTGGAGTTTGTTTTGCTTCAGCTGCTACTGGCTTTGATCCTCTAACTGCCAAACTCAGTGTAAATACTCTCCTTTTCTCCTCCTTTCATCTGTCATTCAAATATTTTCTCAAAAATAATAGTAAAACTATAATGTCTTGCTTCATAGAATGTTTTGTCAATATCAACGCAATTGGAGTATTTCAGAGAGTACAGATCAAAGATGGAAAAAGCAATTGGAAAACAAGAAATGGATCACATAATTCAGCACTCTGGAGTAATCATAAGTGCTGGGACTAATGACTTTGCCATAAACTATTTTCTTCTGCCAGTTCGACGGAAAAGTTACACTGTATCAGAATATTCACAGTATTTACTTGGCCAGCTGCGGCAACTCATCCAGGTAATTTTTTTGACTTTGCATGAAATTCATAAACTATGCATCATAACTTTATTTGGCAATAATTTTAAAACAATCTCTGCAGAATTTTCCTTGGCATTACTTCCATTGTTTTTTTTGAAGTTTGATTGATATATGTATCAAAAATGTGCAATAATTTTTAGGAACTAATGAAGGAAGGAATAAGGACTTTCGGCGTGGTGGGGCTACCTCCAATTGGATGCGTACCGTTAACAATCACGCTGTACTCAGATGAAAGATTTGGTAGACGAGGGTGTGTAGACTCATTATCGTCAGTAGCAAGAAGTTATAACGAAATGGTGAAGAATGAATTGAGCTCCAAACATTATCACTCAAAAGGTGTCCAAGTTCTGTATGCAGACGTATATACCCCACTGAACCATATACTGCAAAATCCAAGACAGTTTGGTAAGAAGTAGTCTTCTATGTACAATCTCAAGGTTGATTGAACTTTGCGTACATTATGTTGATGACCTTTTTGTCTTATTTTTTGCTCAAATGCAGGGTTTGAAGAGGTTGAAGGATGTTGCGGAAGCGGAACAGGCGTGGCGGAGACATCGTACCTATGCAATCCGGTGTCACCATTGTGTTCAGACATATCGAAACATGTGTTTTTTGATTCAGCACATCCAACTGAGAAGACATACAGCATCCTGTTTGAGTATGTTAAACCTGTAATTGATAGTGTGCTGAGGAGTTAAGTCTCAGTACGTATGTAAACAGTAATCATTGAATGGATATGTACCTGTTTAACACATATTGCTGATTCAGACCACATATCAACGTTGTTAACTGCTGCTCTGAAAACTTGGTTGATAGATTGGAGTGTTAAATTCGACACTCAACAGCCTGTCACCAGTGGCGGAACCAGGACGAAATATTCGCCGGGGCTCAAAAGCTTAGGAGGTACGAGCTATCTGCAAATAATTTTAGCGGGGGCTCAAATAATTTTTTTAGGGGGGGCTCAAATAATTTTTTTAGCCGGGGCTCTAATAATTTTTTCAGCCGGGGCTCAAATAATTACTTTACCCCGGACTCCAAATCAAATTATGATAAATTATACCTGGTAAAAAAAAAATTTTTTTTCCCTAGCCGGGGCTCCAGCCCCCGGTTCCGCCACTGCCTGTCACAAACCTTTATTTTGTCACAACAGGAGTGTCATAAGGGTATTTTGGTCATATGTGGATAACTGATAGTCTGATTATCCATCAACCCGACCCGACCCGGATTGACCCGATATTTTGCGAATTGAACCAAGCAAGCAGGCCGTTGGGTTGGGTTTGTCTAAAATTTCGGTTCTCTCCAAATCAAACCAATTTGCATCATCCGAAAGCGCTCACTGCTTCGCGTCAGGTCGTCTCCGCTCTAAAACCCTAGTACGTCCTCTCTTCTCAAGTTTCCATTTTTACGCATTAAGCCAACTGCACATGACTATGAACATTTCTGTTCGCGTCTCTAAAACTCCTCAATTCATTTTTGCCGGCAGTATTCGATTTCAGGTACCGGATCTCACACAATGGCCGACGACGCTACGGACATTGAGAAGCTCTACGAGTTCGGGGAGCGCTTGAACGAGGCTAAAGACAAGTCTCAGGTGTTCCGAATTTTAAATTTCTTTTTTTATATTAATTAGGGTTTTTTGTATCTGAGTAAGAAAGAAGTGAGAATATGTTTTAATTTTTGTTTGTTTTTTTATATGTGTGTGTGGCAGCACGTGAAGGACTATGAGGGTATAATTGGAGCTGCGAAAGGGAGTATAAAGGCTAAGCAGTTGGCTGCGCAGCTAATACCGAGATTCTTTAAGTTTTTTCATGACCTTCATGACAGCGCTTTGGATGCGCATTATGATCTCTGCGATGAGGAGGATCTTGGGGTTTGTTATTCTTTGTTCTCGTGTTTCTGGCATTGTGTTTGTGGGTCATTTTTCATTCTATGTTTCAGTATCGATGTACATTCGAAAGATTATTTCTTCTAATGCACACATAGGTACGTGTACAAGCAATACGTGGACTTCCTCTTTTCTCTAAGGATACGCCAGAGCATCTCCCTAAAATTGTGGATGTTCTTCAACAGCTTCTTACAGCAGGTAGTTACCACAAATTATATGCTCTGTAGATGCATCACCAAATAAACTACATGCTTTATGAATGCCGATGGTATATGTTTTGAGTGAATAACAAATAGTTTGTGCCGCCTGTTGCTTAAGAGATTTACTCATAAGTGTTTAATGACGTTATTTGACTTTAAGTGATGTACATGAAGTATCTTTTACAGTAATCTAGCAAAATGTTATATTATAGTTATAAGAGTAGGCTTTTGGTTTGTCCAGACTCCAGAGGCCCACATATTACAGCTTTCTGTTTCAGACAATTGTTTTTTGATTCTGCCATCAATCTGACATCATTGATAAGTTCTGACTTGTGAAGCTTATCGAAGTCGCACCTCATTAAGATGCCAACATAAACTCTATCTTTTAATTTCAAAATTTCAGAAGAGAATGTAGAGCGAGATGCTGTGCATAGGGCTATCATGTCAATACTGAGACAGGATGTAAAAGGTAGGCCCAACAGACTCTTTTGAGTGAGCCAACTAAGAATGACTATAGAAGTATGGTTAATAAAGATTCAGAATTTGTCCCTATTTTGAATAAATGAAAGTGCTTATATACTGAATATGAGTTCTAAAGTTTCATTAATATTACAATTAGCAGATTTCAGCTGTAAGATTCAAATTCTTGAAAATAGCATATGTTGTTGATAGTTCAGCATTAAACTGCCGTAATAACTTTTCCCACTTCTGTTGATGATTAATGAGCACCTCGTTGATTCAGAGTTTAATTTTGGTTCAGAGTGGATGAAAAGAAAATCAAATAGATATTTATGTTTTTAATAATGCCAGGGAATATAAAAATGTGCACTGAGTGGATCTAATGGACCATAGTAAGAATGTGCACGCACTTGATATTCCACCCTACATGTTTCTGAACAATTTATTGGGATTGCCTGTTTCAGTATATAGAAAACCTGAAATTTTGAACAATTAGTTTTCTTTCTATTTAGTCATAACAACAAAATACCTGCCATGTTGAATAAATAGACCAATGAAAGAAATATTTGTAGAGTGAAACTAAAGATTCATTGAAACTTTGAAAGACTACAGTATAGTGTTGATTAAATCACGGTATAGGTCCTTACAATGAAAGTACATCTCTTTTTTCACACAGCATCTTTGACTGCCTTGTTCAAAGGAGTCGGAAGTGTTGATGAGCCAAATACAGATGAAATACTTAGAGAGCGAGTCTTGAGCTTTATCAGAGATAAGGTAAGAAGATGCCTCATATATTGTATCTGCATTTTATTTATGATCATTGCACTCATCAACATTTTGTTCTCAGGTTTTCCCTATTAAAGCAGAAATCCTGAAACCTCAGGAGGAAATGGAGAGGCATATCACTGACCTTATTAAGAAAGTATGCATTTTGGAGTGTTGGATACCATATATTACTTATTACCTTAAACCTTTTCCAGATTATTTTGCTTTACACCTTTTATGACGTGATTATTTGTTTCAATTTGCTTAAATGCAGAGTTTGGGAGATGTAACAGCTGAAGAGTTTAAAATGTTCATAGACTTTATCAGAAGCTTAAGCATATTTGGAGAAAAGGCTCCCCCAGAACGCCTCAAGGAGCTTGTTGAGATTATTGAAGAACAAGCTGATCTAGATGCATTATTCAATGTGAGTCTGTGTTTGTTATTACTTATTGTTATTTTTAATTTACTGCGTAATATTAGGAACTAAGCTGCATATCGATCTATCATGCACTTTTTGGTGCTTTAGATGATATAGCTATATTTGCAATTACCAGTCACTAAATTATATGATGATTCAATGATCTAACATGGAAAATAATGTAGATTTAGGGTACATAAATTCAAATATTAAGAGCATTCAAGTAATTGTGGTGACTGCTGATGGTTTTACCATCATATTATGTGCTCTATCTAAAAACCTAGATGCAGATGCTGCAGTAAGTTTCAAGGCTTGAGCTTGACACTAAGTGTTGCGAGAGAACTTGATATATTAGAGTATAGTGACCATCCTTCAAGGAATATAACGTTTGCCTCTGTGGAAACTTCATTGTTGGGGATTTTTTTGGAATGGGATGCCAATGTGCTAAACTCTGATCAAAGGATAAACATTTGTGTTGTGTGTAATGTGTATGCACATATATATTTCTGAAAGGCTATCATTCCGTATGCATCCGCTTGCCTAAAGTTCCATGACGCTTTTACACTGATTATGAACTAAATGATACAGGTTTCTGACACTGAACACATTCAAAGATTGATATCATGCCTATCAATGGCCGTTCCAATATTCATGGTAAAGGCAGCTGTTGAATTTAATATCCTCGTTTTAAAGCTGGCTCATTCCATTAATGACTAGGGATTTTCTTGTATTTTGTAGAGAGGTGCGCCAAATAGCAAGTTCGTCAACTACTTAAATAAACACATTATTCCAGTATTTGATAAGGTAATGACATATCCCCTGCTTCAGATAAGATATTACAATGTTAGGTAATATAGTTGATCGATTTCCACCATTCTATCTGAATTCCATCAAATGCCATATTACAAGTTCCTGTTTTTGTACTTGCCTACAGTATGCTGATACTTGTTTATATCTTTATGTAAATATAAGATCATGGGATATTGATTATATTAGAGCTGCCACACGGCAAATTCCCTGGCAAATATATCCCTTTTCTTTCATTTATCTATCAAAACTTTTTATCATTTTTATTCTTTAAATATGCCAAATAGACTTTCACGTAATGTTATGTCTATCTTCCCATACCAGCTATCCGAAGACGTCAAGCTTGAATTGCTGAAGAACCTTGCTGAAAGTGCCCCTTACACAACTTCACAAGATTCACGTGAAGTACTTCCATCGATTGTTCATCTCTTGAAGGTATGGTTTATTACTCTGCCGTAGCTGTTGTAAAAGACTATCTCATTTGACAGTCATGCGTGCCCATAACTGAATTACTGGTTATATCGCTTATTAGGCATATGTTTGACTTGCATAATTTTAATATAGTTTTCCCGTTTTTTAGAAGTATATGCCTTTAAGGAAGATCGGACAAGAATTGAATTTGACCCATGTGGAATGTCTCCTGTATGTGTTCCACCATCTAGCTCACAAGGTAGTCTGCCTTTTTTCTCTCTTATATATTTGGGTCAAATGGAGTTACCATGTGTTGGCTGATGTGTTTCATTTGTTATATAGGTTCCCAATGCCACTAACAGTTTATGTGATACAAGATAGTAACTGGGCAACCATCGGACAGGATAGGGGAGGACTTTTCAGAAATCTCCAAGGAGTTTAGTGACAGGTATTGCATATACTCTATCATGCAATCTTATTTGTTAGTTCTGAAATGAGCGTCTTGTAAGCTGTTGCATTAGAATAATTTTGAAGTGACTCATTAATTTTTTAGATCACGGTTCACCGGTAGCAAACTATTTAACTTCTAACCACTTATAGCGTACTTGCCTGTTTCCCTGACGATGAGCCACCATCTAAATGCATCGTGAAACTTCTTAATTGAAATCCTATTTTTGTCAGCATAGCTTCCAGCTCTTCTTTAACTTTTTATCAAATTACATAGGTTGAAGAGTATTGAAGAGATAGCAAAGAGCACTCAAAAGAAGCTTACCCAGGGCATGGCAGATCATCACAAAGCAATATCAGCTGCCAAAACTGATGAGGCAAAGAATGATATTGTAAGTTTACTAGTAACACTCTCAGAAGTTCGTATCTTTATGTTGCTAATCTCTAAAGCTCTTTTGCGTTGTAGATAATTCAGCGGAAGAATAGTACAAACGGCCTAAAAATATGCAATAACATTTTGCTATGACACAGGTAAGCGGCAAATTTCAGTAAGCTTTTCTTAACAAAACTATTGGAAACTCCTTTGATGAAAATTTACATTTCATCAATTTTGTATAGCCACTGCATGCGAAAGCTCCATCTTTCATTGGGGACAAAAGGATCACCTTGTCATGGAAAGAAGCCCCAAAAGCTGTTCCCTCAACTAATAATGCGGCATTAGGGTATGCAAATCCTTCATAACAATTTGCTTCTGATCTTTTAACATTTTTCTTCATTATCATTACCTTCTATTGTATCTTTAAAAGTTGAGGTGAAGAAAGTGAAATAGTAGGGAAAATTAAATGGGAAAGTTTGCTTATTTTATTCTCATTTTCCTTGACAAGTCGAAGCATAAATTTCTTTTTCTTTTCACCACAATATTTTCCTGAATCAGATGAGGCCTAAGTATGTTTTGTATGTTCATGGTTACTGTATACACGTTATAGAGTAAAAAATCAGTAAGTAGTTGAACTGCAAGCTCACCCTTCAATGTCTATCACAGAGGAAAACGGCCCGCTGGTAAGTCCACTGATGCTCCCTCCAAGAAGAGTCGTGGTACTGGAAATCCCCAAAACCAGCTCGCGAACAGAGGAATACAAGGTGTATCTCCAGGTGGCGGATGGGGTAGTGTAAGGGGTGGCAGGAATAGAGGCAGAGGTAGGGGGTGGGCCAATAGTGGCAGAGGAAGAGGTTACTGGTGAATTGGCAGCAGCCGGTACTACCTCGGATAAATTATAACCCTGAGCCTCTAAATGCCAGTTTTATGGGATGAAACTACAGTCCAGATGCTTGAAGCTCTTGAAGTCCTACTCCATGTTTTTCCTTAACCCGAAAAGTAGAAGATGAACCTGAATATCCTTTGTACTCTGTATTATCTTTAAAACTGAGTTTTGCGGTACATGTGTTTATTATTAGTTGACAAAATTTGCATTGATTGCGTACTAGTTGGTACTGCCGTAATCCTATTAAACTCCACATTTATTACATGAACACCGGAAGTCAGCCTTGTAGCTGTGATGAGTTTTTGGTTGTGTAATGGCATGCATTTTTGTATAAAAATAATCAGGTAATTTATTAGTCCAGATACTATGAAAAGTAGTAGTAAAGCAAAATCTTCATTTCTTGTGACTTGAGAGTTCCAGCAATGGAAAGTGGCAGGTCAGAGACGCTACAAGCTTTGGCCAATCAACTCAATCAGTACAACCCTCCAGCTGCTCAAATTCCACCCCAAGCCACAGTTTCAAACCGAACATCATCTTCGGACGAAGTGCGAAGAAGGGCTGCTGTTCTGATATGTATATTTGAATCTGATGATGGAGATCTGAGGGTATTTTTGACCAAGAGGTCATCCACCTTGTCCACCCACTCAGGTCAGATCCAAGTTTGCAAACACAAATATGACTTCAAATATGTAGTGGTGATAAAAAATGTTGTTGCAGGTGAAGTGTCATTGCCTGGTGGAAAATGGGAGGAAGGCGATGCAGATGAGATTCAGACGGCCTTACGAGAAGCCAAAGAAGAGATTGGCTTGGATCCTTCGCTTGTGGATGTTGTGGCCGTGCTTCAGCCGTTTACGAACAAGGTAATTAATTCACTTTACCACATGTTCATATTGTTAGAATAAACTTGGCGTTGCAATGTGATCACGAATCAATTTATCTGCGCTGAGTTGGAACATCTTGCTTGCACAGATTGGTATCAGAGTGGTTCCTGTAATTGGTCTACTTTACGCCAAAGATGCATATGTGCCTGCCCCGAATCCTGCAGAAGTAGAAGCCATTTTCGACGCTCCCCTTGAAATGTTCCTTAAGGTAACACCATTTCTTAGAGCTATTGGGTTTCCCTCTTTATAAAGTTTCATGACTTGGGGCTAATGCAGGACAAGAACAGGCGCGGAGAAGAGAGGGAATGGATGGGAGACAAGTACCTGCTGCATTACTTCGAATACGAAGCAGCAGATGGTAGGAAGTATGTGATATGGGCTTTGACAGCAGGAATCCTGATAACGGCTGCATCGCTTGTACATCAGAGGCCACCTGATTTTCTCGAGCGGAAGCCTGTTTTCTGGAACAACGAAGTTGCTAGAGATGATTGTAAGTTGTAACTTGTCTGATCAACATATGACAACCATTACAGCTCATAACATTTATTCATGAAGCAATTACACACATATTGGCGAATGACTACAACATTTCAAGTTTCACAAAACTATATTTGTACCCATTTTGCTGCAATTGATTGTACGCAGCGCGGGTAGTAGCAACTGTCACCAACGGCTTTTAACGAAATAACTGAAAAAAGTTATAAGAAGGATTGCATGTTTATCTTCAGTTCACTTCAGTATTGTCTTGTGTAGAAAACCATGACGTCAGCAAATGTGAATCTTCCTCCGACAGTTCTGCTAACAGAAATGGCGACATCCATCTCAGAGCTCCACCAAATCCATGCCCACATGCTCAAAACCTCCCTCATCCACAACAACTACGCTGCGAGCCGTCTCATCGCCTCAACACTCTCCGACCCTCAAAACCTCCCTTACGCTCATTCCATTTTCAGCCACACCCATAGCCCCAATTCCTACATGTACAATGCTCTTATCCGTGCTCACGCAAATTCCGGGACGCCAAGGAGTTCATTTGCATTGCTTTGTCAAATGCTGATGAGCTCGTCTGATGATGCTGTTCCGGATAAGTATACGTTTACGTTTGTTATAAAAGCATGTGCAGGTTTTGAAGGGGTTGAGGAAGGGGAGCAGGTGCACGGGCAGGTGTTGAAGCTTGGGATTGATTGTGATGTGTATGTTAAGAATACTTTGATTCATTTGTATGCGAAATGTAGGCGGTTTGAGGTTGCACACCATCTGCTCGATGGAATGGCTGAAAGAGATGTGATTTCTTGGAATGCTATTTTGAGTGCTTTTGTTGAATTGGGCATGATGGATTGTGCGCGTGATTTGTTTGATGAAATGGGTGAGAAGAATTACGAGTCTTGGAATTTTATGATCTCCGGGTATGTGGGTGTTGGGTTGGTTGAGGAGGCTAGGGTGGTGTTTGAGGCTATGCCTGTGAAAGATGTTGTTACTTGGAACTCAATTATCACTGGGTATGCTCGTGCTAATAGATTTGATCAGGTGTTGGTTCTTTTTGAAGACATGCAGAACTCAGGGATGAAAGGGGATAGTATCACGTTTGTCAATGTGTTGTCCGCGTGTGCTCGGATAGGAGCGTTAAATCAAGGTGAATGGGTTCATGCTTATTTTAAAAAGAATGGTATCAAAGTTGCAGGTTATTTAGGCACTGCGCTGGTTGACATGTATTCTAAATGCGGAAAAATTGAGAAAGCTTTGGAAGCATTTGAAAGCACGACCAGGAAGGACATAAGCACTTGGAATTCGATCATTTCAGGTCTAAGTCTTCACGGTCTGGGAGAACATGCATTAAACTTGTTTTCTAGAATGCTGGCTGACGGAGTTGAGCCCAATGAGGTTACTTTCTTAAGTATCGTATCTGCTTGCAGCCGTTCTGGTCTTGTAGAGAAGGGCCTGGAACTGTTCTCTCATATGTTAAAAGCTCATGGAATAAAACCAACCGTTGAGCATTACGGATGCATGGTAGACATGCTTGGAAGATACGGAAAGCTGAAGGAAGCTGAGGAACTCATGAGAACCATGCCATTCGAAGCTCCTGCTGTTTACGAGTCACTGCTGGCTGCTTGCAGAAATCATGGCGATACTGAACTGGCAGAGGTTATTGCCAGTAAACTCGTGAAGATAAATCCTCAAAGTAGCGGATGCGTACAACTATCAAATGTATAAGCTTCGGTCAGGAGATGGGAAGATGTTGCACATATAAGGAGCCAAATGAGAGAAGAAGGATCTCCAAAGGAGCCTGTTTGTAGCATGATTGAAATAGATGGACATGTTTATGAGTTCTTGGCTGGTGGACTGTTTTTTGAGTAAAAAAATTAATCAGATAATTAAAATGGCTGGCGTGGAACAAGTAAGAAATGGTGTGGCGTTACGAATTCATATTTATACCCTTATGCTGGATAACGTTGAGCTAGCAGAAGCGAATTAGACCGATAACAATGGCGTCCATGTCAACGATGACGACGACTCTTCCTTCGCGTCAATTTTCGAAACGTGTCGTCTGTTCCGCTTCTTCGTCATCCGTACGAGCCGCATTCGTTTCGTATTCATAATCCGATTCTGTAAATTTCATTGTTAACTGTATCTGTTTTGGTTACAGAGAGGGGACATTCAAGCTCGATTTCTTGGGTTTAATGCGTCTATTGCTTTCAAGAAGCTTCTGCTTGTTACTCCAAGTCAAAGGTATCAGTCAAAATATGTGAAGTTTTTGTTAACCTAAAAATTTGGATAGTTATATGTGTGATTTGGTTTATGTGTGTTCTGATTGATTCATGGTGAAGATTGTGATGTGACAAGTTATGGTGTGATGATGGTTTTTAGTTTGTTTTGAATGTAGGTTTATGAACATGAGTTATTCGTATGAAGAGCCTCCATTGTCTTTTAGTAGGATAAGATGTGCTGCTGCGGCTGCAGGTGTGGATGGATCATGGAAGTCGGGAATATTGAGTTTTTTAGTTTTTAAGCTCTTGTTTTATTCGGTGATGCTTATTTTATTTTGTTGTCTTAGGTCTTGAGGCATCTATTGGAACAGATGCGCAGGAAAGTGATATTAAGGTGAAAAATGCTACGATTGAGGTGGTATCTCAAGATGAGCAGAAAATTCAAGTGAGCTGTTATCTTGTTTTGTTTTCACTTTTCATTTTTTGTTTTGGCTCAAGTACATGGATGATCGGGTATGTAATAGGCGGACTTGGAAACTTCCAATTTCATACAGAAGCTTTACTGATTATTTTCAATAATGAGAGGTTAAGTCTGTTTCCATTTTAGCTTAGAGTGGACGTAACAGGGGCAGAGACCGATAAAGTCTTTAATCTTGTTTTGAGAAATTTAGCTAGTACAGCACCACCAATTCCTGGATTTCGCAGGCAAAAAGGAGGTTAGTTTTCATATATTTTAATCTGACTTGTTATATACTTACGCAAACAAAAGGTAAATTAATGTCGGTAATGGTCTGTCTTGTTATGAGTCAACATTGCCAGATATTATCCAATTGCATAATGCTATATATAGAAGAACAAATGTTGGAAAATTCAAAATGGTTATCTCAGAAAAAAGTAAGGCAAAATAATAATAGCAGCTAATCTCTTTCCTTTTATGTGTTTATGGAACTATATAAGTTGTGCTCCTAAATGTCCTCATCTTACTGCATGTTTTAAATAGTAATATCCTCTCAATTCTCCTAGTGCCAAATCTGTGCTGTTCTCTAAGTGGTGAAATGGGGTATAGTAATTATTCCTTCAGATCATAAGATATGAGGTTTAATTAATTATAAATTAAACATTGGGCAGATTTATATTATTTATGACTATGAAGGTGTTTCCACTGTTGAGTCTTTGGATTGATCGTTATTATTAAATATTTGTTACTGACCCTTATATTTTGTGCACGCATACATGGGCTTCTTTCTAAAGGAAAAACAACACAGGTTTGTGCCCTTCACAGTATCTGCTTTGTATAGATACAAATGCGCCTGCTTGTCAATTATGTACGACAATTAATTAAAATGTGGATACTTGTAATTATTGACATCTTTCCTTGGTTTTGGATACCTTTTGTAAAATTTGAATTTGCTTCATTTTTGTATTTAATGATTAATGTTGATAACATATCGTCAAAGATTCAGTCAGATTTTTGTGTTGCAAAATTATTAAAAGTCTTCTTTAGGAGCCAAGTAATAGAGTATTCTTAAATAATTCAGTTCTTGCATTATGGATTTATAGTGAACACACTACACTACTTTTCCTTCTATATTTTTATATGTACATATTAACTTTTATTAATCATCAATGTTGAGCATCTCTGCAAGTGTTTTTTTGCAACTTCTTGAGTTTTACTGTTGTCACATGAAATGAAAAAATGATGATTATGTGCTAAACTGCTAATTGTTTGCAGGTCCCAAAGGATTTCCTTTTAAATGTTCTTGGTGAAGAACGTGTCACAAAATTTGTCATTCAAGAAATTGTTAGTACAACTGTTGCAGAATACGTGAAGAAGGCAAGTTACAACTGGTTGTAAAAGATTTCTTGTAATGTTTCCACTTTCCACAAAATCTTCTTTGCAAACTTAATGGTTTTGTATCTCATACCAGGAAGGTCTCATTGTTAAGGAGAACAAACTAAACACAACACAGACACTAGAAGAACTTCAAAAGAGTTTTTCACCCGGAAAGGAGTTTGGATTTAATGCTGACCTGGAGCTTGATAAAGAGGTCGATGATGATGATGACGACGACGACACAGAAGCACTTCAAGAATCTGACATTATTGATGTGACAGTTGCTTCTGATGTTTAGAAACAGGTTGCAGATATTCTTCTTGTGTAGTTTAGCATTTCTCCCCAAAACACCTTTGAAAATCTTCGTAAGAATTTTGTAATTGATCACAGTTTAAAGTCTGACAGCGGTGAAATGCAACATTTTAGTCCCGCATTTGCTTCCACCTGTTGGTTTTTAATATATGTGACTTGTAAAATGTATAGAACTTGTGACTCTAGTTTAATAAAATAATTATAGTTACCATATGCTAGTGAAATCAAATTTTCAGGATGAATTCAAGGATTCTCGAACAATTAAATGCAATCTCTAATTTTACGACAGTAGCAATTATCAGATTCAAGTAATAATACTACTTTCTCCATATGATCCGTCAAAAGTAGAAACACGAAGTATCAGTTTAAATTTAAAAAACTTCAGTTGATGGTTGAATCAAGCTGAGCAACAGCGACATTATATGAAGCATTCATAACGCATACTTGCTTTTAAAAATGTATGAGTTCAAAAAAAATCATATCAGCAACTTAGAAAAACATGCAGCATTGTCAATCCAACTGCTTATTCAGATACTGTTTGGTCCTACTGCATCTGACTCTCCACCAAATCACGGCTTAGATGCCAGAGCGGCCTCAACTGGTTTATTGCTTTTCTGCTCCTCAAACTTATCAATAGCAACCTGAAGTTCATCAGTTCCTCCAACTGCTCTCATTGTGTAAAAATAGACACCAAACACGAATGATGTCAGACCTCCAGCCACAATAGCATTTTTAGTCTTGGGTGCCAAACTGCCAAATCCCATACTTCCAAAGATCTAAGATGCTTCTAGTAAACCTTGAACTTTGTTTAAAACTGTCAACAGCACAACAGCATACATTGGGAATCAATGGTGAACTATGAAGTAAGTGGCATGGCATCTATTATAAATATTTAATAAATAAAAGACAGATTTGTAGGAAAAAATAACACAGTAGAAAATTTAAAGTATCAAAAGTTGTGCATTAATGTTCCCTTATCAGTAGTACCATACGGAGAGACAATAATAAGAGATACCCGTGATCTCAAAATTTCAACTAGAGAGCTACTTTCTTACAAAATTGCATCTTAGAGCATGCTTTCTTGCCTCAATAGACTTTCTTACAACAAACTCAGTAAAACACGGCATGAGTTAAACTAAGCGTAAATATAAAACCCTAAATATCCAGATGGCCAACAAGCCAGTATGCGTAAGTCATTTTCCCGTTTGCATTACTAAATTTGATCATGCGTTCTTCTTTTTTCTCCAAAGTATGAGGCAGGAATTCACTCCAAAGTTGTTTACCATACAACCAGAAACCTTAAAGAAGCACCTAAACAGAATTCAATTAAATCCCAGGAACTCAAATTTTCAGCTTGCTTTCATCATTTGACTGAATTTGAAGGCTTCTTTTTAACACAAAATCAAATCACTGAAAGTCTAAACACAAATTCGATTCATTTCCACCGTAAAACATCACTCCATCACTATACAATATACAAGTCCATAAAAACACACAAAAAAGTTGACGATAGAAGCTTCATTTTCTAGTGATTCAATTTCACGAACAGAAACGGAGAGAAATGTTTCTCAGACCTTGAAGAAAAATGAAGGGCGCGGGGACTTACCGGTAGCGTCGCCGGAGAAGCACTTCGTTGCTGGTCGATTCTCAATCGCTTGTTTTACGAATGATAACGAAAGTGCGTAACCTAATTCAATCGGTTTTGGTTCGATCGGTACGGGTCAATTCAACTCGGTCCAATTGAATTGGTTTTGGTTCGACCGTTTGATTTTCTCTTAAACCCTAAACCTGATTAAGTTATTGCTATCCTTAAGAACTGCTGAAGGAGCAACAAGTAAGTTTCTTTTCAAATAAAAAAACAGAATCTAAATGCTGAACAAGACAAATGAATACGGTACCTAAATGAGTAACTGAACCTTCAAACAGGAGTGATCCTTTATTAACTTCAGGACATCCTTCTTGTACATTCACAGTTCCGCCTTCCAGTATACAATTAAACAAATACCCAGTAGACTAATACTCATGGCGGGAATCTGATATTCCTGTCAAAAAAGGTGATCCACATCATCAGTTTTAGTATCTGCAGCATCAGCCACCTTATTATTGCATTGAGGATCAGTTATAGATGTCACTAGTATCGACATATTATGGAAGCACAAAAGATGAAAGCGAGATGTCAAAAACACTGACCATAAAAGAGGGTATAATCAGACTTATCAAAAGCATAGTGGTGTAGTTCACGGCTACATGCAAGGTCATGCAACATTAGGAGGCTAAACAACTTTTTACAGTTCAACCTCCTGAGCTTGGCACGCCTCTTGAAACAAACCTCCTGATCTCGGATCTCTCAACTGTCTTAGACATTCATCAACCTCAGTATTTACAAGGTCAACCTTCTTACAGTCTGCACAAATAGAATATAATAAGTCGCAGCTGACCAACCATAAGAATTATGAAAAGGTACAAAAAGAAATGTGATAATAACGCATATTGTGACACAACATTAACGGTAGATTAGAGGTTTAACTTACACAACTATACGAAAATTGCTACTCTTTCCCAGTGCATATCTATCGATATTCAAAGTGTTATCAGTTCCTATTGAGCTGAAGCATTGACCTGCATTTTAACCGGACTGTAAACATAAAACCCTGCAATTTATGATGTTTAACAAACATATTAATACAATTGAATTTCATAAAATGATTTTAAGCAAGGAAGGAGAAGTAGTTTACACTTTCATTGAGTCTGGTTGGCTTGTGTCTTTGACGAATGATATTTTATTGCGCCTAAAGTAGCCTTGATCGCCTTTGCACAAACAACCTCAGTGCCAAGCCATCAGCATCCTGTCAAACAACATTCACAAGAACAATAGCACAACGTGAATTTCACTAAACAAAAAAGAGACAGCTCAAATGCTACAAAAATGACATTTGGATCAAGTACCTTATGTATCTGATCCATTTCAAGGCAGTTTCACCTTCCAAACACAATTTCAAAGTTAAGCAATGGACACTGCTTAATTTATCAGATTCAGGGATTTGTTTCTGTACATTCGCAGTTCCGCCTTCCAAACACAATCACACAAATATCCAGTTAAGTACTGCTCACTATCGGAATCTGATATTCCTGGCTTTTAAAACCCCATATTCCACGACTTTCCTAGTTCTTTCATCTGGATGCATACCATTGAGTTCCATTTCATTAACTAGATCTACAGCCTTGAGTATATCTCCCCTACTACAAAATCCAGCAAGGAGAGCAGTGTAGGTCACAATATCAGGTTTCAGTCCCCTATCAATCATTTCATGATAGAGATCAAGGGCATCACCAATATTATTCATCTTACAATTTCTGTCTATTAGAACGGTGTAACATATAACATCAGGGGTTTCCCCTGATTTCTTTAATTCTCCCAGCAGATATGAACCACTCAATCCGTTCTCACGACTCATAACATTTGAAGGTTTCTCCCTTTTCATACTTGTTTTTGAAATACCATCTAGAAGAACAGTATAAGTGACAACATCAGGATTAAATCCTCTTTCCTTCATGTCTTCAAATAAAAGAGCTGCTTCCTGCATGCAATTTCTAGCACAGTAACCTTGTATCATTGTTGTGTAAGAAATAAGGTCAACAGATTCACCTTTCTCAAGTATGGAGTCAAAGAGTAGCCGGGCAGTTTCCATTTCCCCAGCTTGGCAAAAAGCAGCTAGCAATTTACCGAGTGCAGCTTTGGTCAACTTCAAATTATTAGACCACAAAATCTCAAGTAGCGTTAAGGCTTTCTCTGCATCTACTTCAATACAAATGCTACTAAGGAGTTTATAATATGTTTTTCGCACTAGACATGTATTAGTAGACAACTTTACAAACAGGTCATATGCTTTATTCACACAGTTTGCTTCACAGTAGCCATTCACCATTGAAGCATAATTATCTAAGCACTTCTCTTCCAATTTTTCAAAATAAAGTTCAGCTTCCTTCACCTTTCCCCTAATGAGCAAGCCCTCTATGATCATGTTGTGTGTAACATGGTTGATTTCTATTCCTTGAGCTTCCATGTGATCCAAAAGATCTTTTGCCTCAGACACAAAACCGTTTCTACAAAAACCACGAGCAAGTACATTAAAAATAACAAGGTCTGGTACAATGCCATTCTCCTCCATCTCCTTGAACACTCTCAGGGCCTGCACTGTATTTTGTTGTAAGAAGTACCCTTCCATCATGGTTGTATAGCAAACGATGTCAAGGACCATTCTGTTTCTCTTCATTTCATGGACTAAATCCATAGCCTTTTCTACCTCCCCAATTCTAAAAAGGCCATATACCACGACACTGTAAGCAGCTTGGTCGAGGAACACACCTAATTGTTGAAATTTGTAAAACAACTTCAGTGCTTCATGAGCCATGCCCCTTTGACAAAGCCCCTTTAGCAAAAAACTAATTATCACGCAATTAGTTTTGATTCCCTTAGCAATCACATCATCATGAAGTTTAACCGCTTTCGATAAATTACCTGATCTGCAATAAGCAATAATCAAACAACCATAAGTATCTGCATCAGGATTCATACTGTGTTCTTCCATGTCAAGAAGCACTCCTTCAGCTTCATCAAGCTTCCTCTCATAGCAAAATTCACGAACTACACATGTATACGCAAACAAACAAATTGGTTTTCCGATAGATCTCCATTCTTGAAGCAGATTGTACGCAAATTCAACTCTTTGATGTAAGCAAAGCCCTTCAATGTAAGTGGAATAAGCAAACGAACTTAGCTTCACACCAGCTTCATCCATTTCCCGAAAAATATCAAAAGCCTTTTCCAAACTCCCCATTTTACATAAGGCCTTGATAGCAATTGTGTACGTATAATCGTTAGGTTTCAATCCCAACCCTTCCAACTGCTCATAAAACACCATCGCAGTATCAGCCTTACCATTCTCAACCAATCTATTCATAAGAAAATTACACGAATATACATGCGGCACAATCCCATATCTCGAACTATGAAACATTATCTGCATAGCTTCCTGAAACAAGCTCGTACAAACACATACCTTCACAAGCACACCCAACGCCAAATGCAGAGATCCCACCCCATGTAAATTAATTCTATCTGCAATAACTTTCACCAAATCCAAAACCTCAAAATCAACCTCCCTCCTCACCACCTCCAACATCAATGAATCCATCTGCTTATCCAAACGCTTACCACAAAGTATCGTGAAAATTTCACAATAAGTATTCACATCATGCCTAAACCCGCTTTTGGTCAATTGCCTAAAAAACGATAATGCATTTTGAGGCTTTCTCCTCATGCAGTCTAACATCCCAATAACCTTAGCTGAATCAGATACACAAACATCTTTACAAAAATTACTGCTTGAGCTTGATTCATACACAGCACTAGTTAGTTGTGCAAGGGCAGTAAATTTCCGAACTTTAATAACAAATCTACAGGGCACTAACCAGAGGGATGAATTCCACATGCCAATTCAAAAAATGTTGAATAACAGAAATTCATAGCTTCTAAAGTGGCGAGTCTTCTTCCTTGAAGACAACATCTGCTATCAATTTGAGAGAGTGAAGTAGTTTAATTGAACTGATGCCGACATCCGTATAGTCTCGTTGGATGAAACAAGCTGCTGCGACGGAGGAGGAGGAGGAGGAGGCGGCGGCGCTTGCGGTGGTTTTGAAAGCCGGACAGACAACGCTGCAAAGAAATTGACGTCGAGGCCTACTTGACTAGCCCAACAACATCGGCCCAATATCCTATTGATTGATTTTGTTCAAATGCACGTGAGAAGCACGTGATAAACCCACTCCAGTGCTCCACCAGTCTCCACGCGTCACTTCACTTTGGCGCTAACTCTTCCCGCCAAAACCAACTCTTTCAGACGCTCCCGGCCGTCTACGACTTCAAAACCATAACCTCCGGCCGCGGGTCGAAATCTTCAACCAATCGGAAATGGATCCGAATCCGTCCCCAAACCACGGAAATGACTCATCTCCGCCAGATTCACCGACATTTAACACCAATCAGCTTCCTCACAATACCAGCGACAACTACTCCGATGACGAGAAGCGGAAGTTGATCGCCACGTCATATTGGACGAGCCTGACTTGGTTGAAGAGGAGGAGGAAGGAGAGGATCTTTTCAATGATAATTACTTGGAGTGAGAATGGATTAGAGATTTATGTGTTTTTGTTTCTTGCTTATGATTTTAGTGTTGAATATGGTTTTGATTTTGTTGTGTTGGTTTTTTGGATTGTAGGGTAGGGATTATAGAGAGTTGAATGAGCAGGACCAGTATGAGTCGTTGGGACTTGATGACAATGATGATGATGAGAGGGATGTGGATCAGGTTATGCAGGACCGACGAGCTGCTGAAATGGAACTTGATGCTCGAGATGGCCGTGCCACTCAGCGGAAACTTCCTAGGCTACTTCATGATCAAGGTCCGATAGATTGTTTGGATTTATTTATGATATGGAACCTTATAGAGAGGGTCATGTGTATCAAATTTATAGTCGACCAGTTGCATCTTAAATATAGAGTTATCAACAGGGATGTAAGTAATATGCAGCCATAGCTTGCTCGAAAGGGCCAATTACATGCTATAGATATAAATGTCTCTGATCAATTTCGTATATCTGATCTTCGGAGAAGTGCCAGCATGCCCTTCCTATGGTAGTTACTTCAAGAGCATAAGCATTTTATAAACTTCTGACGCTATTCCCTGCATTTGGTACTACTGTCGTTGTTGATGTGACAACTTAACATAATAATGCATTAAATTTGATGTTGACTGTACAAGTATTTATTTGAATCTAATGAGGTGTATGCCCTGATATGTGCATCCAGAGTTTTAGGAAATACACAACCTTCAAAAAGGACTATAATGGTCTGCTCCATCTTTTGCGTGGGTTGGTCAAGGTGCTGTGTATTTTGAAGAACTTGTTTCAGGCTCTCGGTTCCGTCAAGATTATGTCGATATAAAAGTAGAAGAGCTGCATAACAAGGTTTACATAACTTCAGTAGGTTTCTTACTGATTTTTGGTCACTTACACTCTAGTTGTGACTTCAATATTATTTTGCAGGCTCAGGAACATGAAATTTATGATCTCAAACCCTTCTTCTCGAGTCCTGATTTTTCCAAGGCAAAATTTGAGTTAGTTTCAGATGGTAGAGTTATCAGGCATCGGCTTCCCACAGTTTCCTAATTGTATGACCCAACGTGCTAGTATAAGGCAGGCATCAGACAGTAACTGGAGCCATTGTACACTGTTTAATTTTGAACCATTCCATTCCGGCTGTCGTTTCGGCTAACTGACTTATTACCTTGATGTTTTATTTTATTTAAATAGGAAAACGAAATGACAAGTTTCCTTAGCTTGCAATGTGTGCACCAGCAAACAAAGCTAAGAAGAAGCCAAGCAGAATTTGATTCCATGACCTCTCTAACAGGACAATGTGGCTACTGAATAATAATACCTTTTGCAATCAGGGACTGTCTGATTAGTTAAAATTATGATGACTTGGATCTAAAGCCAACTCCATCAAGAAAAGCAGAGCGTCTACAATATCTTTCAGCTATGAATAGTGCAATTTCTTCACCAAATCTAGCAAACGGCAGGAGAGAACAAAATGGATGTGAATCGGAACATAAGTGTCGAGAATGAAGAGCTCATGAAAATGAGTTGGATTATTGAAGTCAATGAACAACTCCAAAAACCAACTGACTGCGCAACTGAAGCCAAACAGTGGAGCAAACGGTCCATATACAAGATCCCAGATTGTGCCAAGATCAACAGTAAAAGATCCTACAAGCCTCAGACCATCTCCTTTGGACCTTACCATCATGGTGATGAGTATCTTTTACCAATGGAAGATCACAAACATAGAGCTCTACTTCATTTCCTCAAGAGGTCGAAAAAGCCCTTAGAATATTACGTTTCTTCCTTGATGGAGGTGATACCAGACCTGAAAGGAGCTTATGATTCCCTTGATGAAAAGTGGAAGCTTGATACAGATGGGTTCTTGAAGATGATGATCCTCGATGGGTGTTTTATGCTCGAGACACTTCGTACAGCTACTCAGACAATGGATGACTATGCTCCAAATGATCCAATTTTCAGCAACCATGGTAGACTCTACTTTATGCCTTACATAAAGCGCGATATGCTTATGCTTGAAAACCAGCTCCCCATTTTGGTCCTTGAAAAGCTAGTTCAAGTAGAGAATGATGACACCAACCTCAAGGTAAAATCATTTTCTTAAAATCAAATATAACCGAATGCTAACAACTGTCGTGTTCCGTTGATTTTCCAGGCTGATGAATTCATCGTGAAGTTGTTAATGGAGTTCTGGTCGGCCAGCGTGCAGTATACCAAAATAGGAAAATGCTTACATGCTCTGGACGTCTTCAGAAAAAGCCTCCTCTTAGAAGAACCCCATAAAAAAACTCGTCATAGGAGCCCAATGGTATATGCAGCAGACGGAGGAGATGAAATAATCCGTTCAGCTACTGAGCTCCACGAGGCTGGAATCCGTTTTAAGAAAAGCAAGTCCTCGAGCCTGAAAGACATTTCCTTCCGTGGTGGCGTACTGAGACTGCCACTCATAGTAGTAGACGATATGACAGAACCCATGTTCCTAAACCTGATTGCTTTCGAGAGATTCCATGTCGGGGCAGGAAATGACGTGACCTCTTACATTTTCCTCATGGACAACATTATAGACAATGCAAGAGATGTTGTTCTTCTTCATTCGAGCGGGATTATACAAAATGCCATAGGAAGCGACAATGCTGTGGCTAAGCTGTTCAATAGTTTGTCGAAAGACGTGACATTGGATCCGGAGTGTAGCTTGGATGTGGTGCATAAAAAGGTGAATGACTATTGCAAGAAGAGGTGGAATGAGTGGAGGGCTAACTTGATGCATACTTACTTTACAAGTCCTTGGGCATCTTTGTCTGTTGTGGCTGCCATTGTGCTCTTTGGCCTCACCATTGTTCAGACATGGTTCACTCTCCATCCGGTCCAGTAACTTATTAACTGCATCTGACAGATTTCTCAACTAAAACAGATGTACCTTCAGCTGCTGGAGAAAGATTACCTTGTGAAACCATAATTTATTCCATAAATCATTTTGAGCAAAAACTGGTTTGGAACTTTTACACATGATATATTTGCATGTCCATGATACATACTATCTGTTTTTGTCGAATTTATCTTCTCAAGGTTCTCCGTTCAATGGTTCTTCATGCTGCGGGGAACTGGTATCTGTGTAACATCCTGTAGACTCTTGAAGAATTTTTCTCAAGTAACTGAGCTGCTCGGATTCTCCCTTAAGCGCTTCCCACTGTAAAGCACACAACAAATGGACATATTATCATACATGTCAATCTCTCTTTTCAAAACCATTGTAAAGCCTCATACCAAATGATCCAAATGGATAGAGAGCAACAAAAATTCGAGTGTTTTTCGCAGTCAGTGATAAAATTAAAACTGACCTCCTGATGGGGTACTGACACATACTTCCAGCCAAGTGCAGTAATATATCTACGTTTTACTGCAGTATGGCCTAAAGGAGCACCTGCATTCAAGCCCAAAAACAATTTGATGGCAGCATCAAAGAAGATGGTAAAAGAAATAACAATGAACATTTGCTGCCAGTGATAATAGAGAAAAAGCGTACCAGAATTTCTCGAAAAATGGGTTGGTCCATCAATTTCGAGAGCAACCTTCTGATCAACCAAGACTGCATCTAAGGTATACCCATCTACTGCATATTCTTTAACCCAATCAAATCCAGTGCTAACGAGGAGTCGAGCAACCTCCTTTTGGAATGATGATGTAGTCTTTTGGTTGAACCTTTTGGTTTTTCCAGCAAGGGATAATTTCTGCTCAATTTCATCACTCAGAGAAGCTGGAGATGAGGATACTCGATTTTTAGGCATTGGTTGGCTAGATAAACTTGAGATGAAAACATAATATCCTTGCGATACTGCTCTGAAATCCTTTGCTCCTCGAAGTTGCCCAATGTATTCCAAACATGTGAAAAGAAAAGACGGTTCATTTGCCCGAGAACAGCATATGACCACGCTATATTTCCAAGTTGATCTCTATTAAAAGTGAGGGAAGGCGGTCCATTTCTGCTTCCACAGTGATCTTCTGTTTATTACTCTCAGGGTTATTCGAAGACCCTTCGGGCAGAATTTAAATTGATCTCCCTCCTTAAAAACATTATCGAGAGATTCGAGCAATGTGTCTGCTGGCTCATTTAGAGAAGCAAACGCCCACAATACCTGCGCTATTTCTTGTTCTTGGAATGTGTGAATTATACCTGATGCCCTCTTTGACAGCTCAGAAAACAAAAATGGAGCAGAATGCTGCATTGATGCGAAAGCACCAGCAATGTTTGCTACATTCTGAGCATTGAAATCACACACTTTAGTAATAGCCACTTCGGCAACCCTGTCCATCTCAGATAAGTAGAGCAGCTCACCACCAATCTTTGAAGCGCCCATGCAACATTGGACACACCTTGAGCCGAGCATTCTGGTAAAGCCATTAATGCTATCCCAACAAGCATTGACATCTCTCTTTGACGAGCAAATGCCAGCCTCCTCGATTTTGTCATTGAATTTTTCTCCATATTTTTAGCAATTCGATGAAGCGCAGTAGCAATATTTAAAGGTGAAAGCGGTGAAGGACTTAGGCCTTTACCAACAGCCATAATAGTCTCTGCGGCAACATCCAAGACTTCTTCTGCAGTCTGCGCATCCACAATAGCCTTATTCAAATTTATTTCTTTCCTACGGTCCGACGGCCCTGCAAATTGCGACAACCTCTCAATAAAAATCTCCCTATTCTTCTCCTTCTTTTCCTCAAACATCCCCCCACCAATCCCGCTCACTGTGCTCATCACTGATCAATAGTATCGATATCAAGAATTTCCTCATCTCCATCCGCATCACTCTCTCCACCCTCTTCGTCATCTTCAGTATCCCTCCCCTTTTTCTCCTTCCTTACAACCTTCTTCTTAGTCTTCTTTTTCTTTGTCTTCTTCCCATTCACAAAATTCTCCATATTACGACAACCCTCTCGCCTCAATCGACTTAAGTGCAATCTTCCTAGCCCTAACACACCAATCCATACTATCCGTATCTTTAAGTAAATCTGACTTAGCCTCAACTTCACCTTCTTACCATCAATTCCAACCACATCCTCCTTACCACTACCACCTCCTTTAATCTCCCCTAAAAACTCCAATTCCCAATCTTTAGGAGACCCTTTTCCCTCTTCCACACCTCCATCATCAACAACAACATCACTCACACCATTATTACTAACCAAAGACTTACAGGGTGCAACAAAACTGAGCCTCTTAATAGACAAACAGGGTTTATGATTACAAAAAACGAGAGGTTTAGGGATACAAATTGAAGACTGTAAATATCTATGCATGTGTAATGAGCTCAACACGCCCTCCATCTTCAATCAACTCGATGAAAGACCCGCAGATTCGGATAACTTGTCGTTTTTGAGGAAGTGGGTATTGGTTGGAAACTCGGTCGGTGCTAAAAGATTCGAGCTTTCACTCGAGAGGGGTTGTGCGTCGGAGAGTGCCTGGAGTAGTCCCTTCGCAATTCGATTCAGTGCCAGCCGGTGAAGTTTTGGATAGAATTGGTTGACTCGGTTCCCCTTGGGTTTTACCGGTTCAATTTTATTCCTATTAAACGACGTCGTCGTTTTGCAACAACTTTGTGCTTAGATTCCTAACATTTAGATTCCTAACATTTGATCATTATAAGAAATAAACATTTTATTTAATTTTGCCGAGCATGTGTTAAAATCCTAAACGCATAAAAATGAGCTGAAGTTGAGCATTGAAATGGTCAGTTGCCTGACAGAAAGGGAGAGTTAAAGTAGATGAATACAAGTCAAAGCTCCATCCCCATTCAATTCTAACCAACAACTCTATCGCCACCACCAACTACACCAACCAAACCCACCCACACAAAAACAATAATTTAGCCGTAATGTTCGTCTAATGTTCATACTCTTGATCATTTTACCAAAAGCCAGAGTTCGGATTCGAATCGCCTTGAATAAGAATTCCCTTTAAAGTAGGCTATTCTTTAACCTTCATGGGTACTCTTTTCGTTCTCTGTTCCATACTTGACGCTTACCGTGCTCTCTCTGGCTCCGAAACTGAACAAACTTCTTATCACCCATCGACGGCCGATGAGATGATTCTATGAACTCATTATCATGCATGGAGTTACTCCGCCCGAACATGGCGCCTTTGTAATCATTTGTGCTTCTAGAATATCCAGCAGGGTGCACGTGCACATCTTGTATGCTGTAGTAGCTGGATGCATTGTTATCATCAAATGGCGGCAGTGGTGAATCGGGGGAAAGAGAGCGGTAAGCTCGGCGGATGCGATTGCGTTTCATTTTCTTTAAGAACATCGGAATCAAACCGTCCATTGTTGCTTAGGCTTTGTTGAAATATGAATTCAATGGAATGAAAGATAAGGAACAGGTTTAAGAGAAGAGAGACAGATAATATAACAGACAGGGTTTTTGCAATTTAAGAAAGTGTACGAGATTTTATAGGGTTTAAGACGCGTGAGACTTGTTCTTTCGTTTGACTTAATTCGATTAGACACACAAGGACAAAACATTTTCACCAACTGACTGATGAGTAGGATTCAATGTTACAAATTTAGATGAATTTCCCACTACATTCCTCGCCCTCCAAAACACGTAACATTAAAACCAATAGTCATTTTAAAAAAACTCCAACCTCGTTTTAAGTTTCACTTCTTTAACATCCAATAGAAATCGAACTCGTAACATGTATTTTATAATACAAACCTCCACGAACAGTAAGCTAACATTTGATGGGCAGCCTAATTGTCACTTGGAAAAATGTAAACTAATATATCATGTTAACAGATTGGAGATGTACCGGTTGTTGTTGCACTAGTTCATCTTCAGATGATCAGATGATCAGATGATCTAGATATATATAAATGTCATATTTGATGAAATAGATGAGCATGAAATTTTGAGATCCCAACTCAAGGCACTCAACTAAATGGACACAATAATGTTAATTTTACATACTCTTCATGCATCATGGTAAAGTTCATATTTTTATGACAATTTTGAAATTTCAACTGAATAGGATTCTACAACTTACCCTTAAGATAAATTTATTCTTAGGATTACCTATTGTGATCCGACTAAATATTTTACATACTCAATTTTTTATCCGAATTTGATCTCACTCGACAACTCATGAGTAGGGTATAAGTAATACAATTGATACTCTACCTCCGAACTCTGCCCATTCATATCATTTTTGTATCCCACTCGAAATATACTCGTTTAGCGGATAAATTTATCCGTAAAACACTAATCGAGAGCGCTATGCACTAAAATTTGTGTTAGTATACATATTTTATACACCAAGACATGTAATTAATGTATATAAATAGTTTTTATGTCTATGAAGTATAAATTCAGTTCGTTTAAATTAGAATCTATCCCACATTTCAATACTTTAGGATTTATCTACCGTGCCCGACTCTATCCTAAAAATTTCAAACAACGCCTCGACCCACCTTAAATTGCCAACCCCTCATTAAGTACGGCTTAAATTAGCTCCAGCTGTGTATGATCATTGTGTGGCGTACATTGGATGTGATTTTCTGTTTTTATAGGAATTAGTGTTGTCGGGTTTCAATTGGCTGGACTTTGGGTCAACTTAGGCCATAATTTTCAGTAAAAAAACGTGTAATTTCCATATTGCAATAAAAACGTGTTTGCTGCGTTTTTAGAACCACAAATCACGACGCTCCTCTGTTCCTCGTAGTCCTGCTCAAACTCTGCCACGTCACTCCATGTTCTTTCACTCTCCTTAAGACCACTCCATCATCTACTTGCAAATCATCCACCAGCCAAAAGGGTTACAGAAACAAGAACCAAAAGAGCAAATTTGTTGTTTCAAGAAATGTCAACCTTGGGACAAGAAATTTTGGTACCTAACAAGCAGGTAATATTCAAAGACTACGTTGTTGATAGAAGTCCTCTGGAATCTGATATGGTGATTAAACTCACTTACATCAGTCTTCAGCTCCCTCACTCTGGCTCTGGCTCCATTTTGGTTAAAAATCTTTACTTGTCTTGTGACCCTTATATGCGCATTAGGATGGACTTAATGGATGGAAGTTACCTTGATGCCTTCAAACCCGGAATGGTAATATTTTCATTGAGTTTTGTTGCATCAATATGAATCATACTCGCAACCCGACATGCTCATGATCCTAAATTTAAGTAACCAGTTTACAGTTTGCTCATTCCATAGGTTTTATCAGGATTTGGTGTTTCAAAAGTTGTGGATTCTGATAATCCAGACTACAAGACTGGTGATATGATATGGGGGATGACTAATTGGGAAGAATACACTCAGATTACACCATCAGCATTTTTGTTCAAGATCGAAGATACTAGCGTCCCACTCTCCTATTACACAGGGCTTCTTGGTATTTCTCGACTAGACTGACTAGATATTCGAGTTGGTTATGTATTTGAAATTTAGTTTTTAAGGTATCTTTTTTGTTCAGGTATGCCGGGTATGACTGCATATTTTGGATTCTATGACATATGCTGTCCGAAGAAAGGAGAAAGGGTGTTTGTTTCATCGGCCTCCGGAGCTGTTGGACAGCTTGTTGGCCAATTTGCTAATCTTGCAGGCTGCTATGTGGTAGGATGTGCAGGTAGCAGTGAAAAGGTCTGTTTTCACATATTTGGTTAGACAATCTGAAAATTAACTGTTTAGCTGAGATCACATTTTGTTTTCGGTAGGTTGATCTGTCGAAGAATAAACTTGGGTTCCACAAGGCTTTCAATTACAAGGATGAGGAAAACTTACGTACAGCGTTGAAGAGGTTTGTTGCTTACTTTTCTCTACAGCTTAATAACAAAGAAGAGATACATACAATATCTTCATGGTATGAATCTATGATAAAATTTCAGGTATTTTCCTGAGGGAATAGATATTTACTTTGAAAATGTTTGGGGGAAGGTGCTTGATGCTGTTCTGCCAAACATGAGGGAATCCGGCAGAATATCAGCTAGTGGAATGATCTCACAGTACAATCTTAAAGAACATGACGGTGTCCGTAATTTGATGTATATTGTTCTGAAACAAGTCCGCTTTGAGGGTTTCGTTGTTTCAAAATATTTTGACAGGTATCCTGAGTTTTTTCAGACAGTTACCGGACTAATGAAAGAGGGAAAGATTACGTACATTGAAGACTTAGCTGAAGGACTGGAAAATGCTCCGGCAGCGTTGGTCGGTCTTTTTTCAGGTCGAAACGTTGGTAAACAATTGGTTAGGATATCTGCTGAATGACACTGCATCTGCACGTTAGCACTTCACATTTCCACGTCAAAGTAATGTCTTGATTATCGTTGCAATAAAAAGACTTGCTTCAGTTATTGTACATATTTTATTTAATGCCTCATCGATATTCAGGAATAACCGATTTAATTCTGCAATAAGCAATTTTTTTTTATTAAAAGAGTACAAAGACTCGGAAGGTACATAACAGAGGACTTAATTACAATCGATCAGCGAATGGAGACCTCGAACACAAAAAGAAATTAAACTAAATGTAGTGTGGACGAGATACTTCGCCTCAATACCAAAAAAATAGCCAAACAAATGAACTGAAAAGGAAAGTACGTCTTTGATGACCCGCTTCCGAGAACGCGATTATAGTAAAATAATAACAACTGTGTATATCCAGAAAGATATTCTCGGACGAGAACCGATCAAGGACTAGTTGTAGTTGGTTCAAACCGAGCTGACCGAGTAAATTAGCATTGAGTCAAACCAGATCAAGTTGATTAAGCCATGGAAAGAACCAGCTAATTTGCTAGGACACGTGTGCGTTGAAAAATTGTCGAGAGTCAACCCAGAAGACAGCCAACACGTGCCAGTCGAACCAACAACTCCACGTGGCAGGGGCATGAGTAATCAACCAAATGAAACATCACACATCCCCGACATCGGACGCGTGGAGAGACGAACAGGTGGCAGCGCCAGAGGATGCCACAGGGACCCGAGACCGAAATCGGAAACAACCGCACGCCGGCGGATCGCAGCCGAAGCAGACATCGAGAACAACCATACGCCGGAAAGGAACACAACCAAAACCACACAGCCGGCTCCGCCAAGCGTCACCCATCAAGGCAGCGCTAAACGGAGAAGAGGTGGAGCCAAAAACGAAAACTAACCAACCGGAACGAAAGCCGGCTACGCCGAGCACCCAGCAACCGAAGCCCAACACAGCCTGCAAGGAAGAGACAAACCAAAACAAACGGCAATCCAAAACAGCCGGCAGCAGTCAAACCAAAACAGCCGGCAAGGATGAAGACAATACAACCCAAAACAAGCAGCAGAAGGCAGGTCGCCACCCAGCCAACCAGACAGAGCCTCCGTAACCGCAACAGCGATCCAGAGACAAAAACGCTGAGAAGAGCATTGTCACCGACAGAGCTCCACCAGGCACCAGCACATATAGCGAAAGAAGCGGCTCAACCGGATGAATGGCGAGCAATGAAACCGACCCACCGATTGGCAAACTAAAGGAACGGCACAAAACCAGAGCAATAAGAGAGCAAGGTGGCGGTGGAAGATCAAAGTCGGTGAACCAGCCACCCTGCCGACCACTGCACACAGACCGGACCACCAGACGGTCCTCCCAACGAACTCTCTAACGAAGGTCACTGTCCAGCAGTCACCAGCCCACCGACAGCCGCTACGCAAGCAATTTGATGTACAAGGATATTTCACCATCAACAGATATATTTGTATAGACTCCCGTACTGGATTGTTTTTGCTTGTAGCAACTTTTTGCTTTCAAGATTTTTTTAATACAACAGAATTATCACTGAATAGTATATATCACTTGAAACTACAAATTGCAACAATGTGTTCCAAAATTGTATCATTTTGGGTATGAGAACAGTATAATAAAGGGCGTACAGAGCTGTTCTTTAACCCGCTTCTCACAAGATCTTTCAACTTCAGTATCACTACCTTCGTTTGTACCTATGCACACAATAAGAAGCGAAGTATTTGTATGAATACTGATGAAAATAAATGGCAGCTACAAACAAATGCTGAAATAAATTATAACAATAGTATATCTAACAGAGTTCCAATGGAGTAAGACTATCAACTGTAGAAACGTGACACGGAAATGTTTATCAATCAGTTATGCACATTTTAATTGCAGTGTCTTAAACTTGTGCCAGAAACTCAATAGAACTACATATAACTCATAAGTCATACTGGTTGGTTTTGTGATCCGAACACAGTTGGTCGTACTGTATGAAGGGTATTCAACAACCATATACTTGATGATCCAAGACCCCCTTTACGAAAAAATATAAATCGAATATTAAGAAACATTAAAGTTCTCATCTTCCACGTTGTTTTGTCGTTAATTGATTTGTTCCATTCTTAAATGTCAGATTTTCTTTTCCAACAATATTATTGGTTACCACCAAAATAATCAGTCAAGCAATCAAAGGTAAAATGTTAAACATACCGAGATTTGCTCTTAAATGAACTCTTAGACTTCTTTGCCCCAGATCCACGAGCTACCCTTTTCTGCTTTTTCTCACTCATATCGTCCTGAAATAGCTCTTCCATCTCATTAGTCTTTGAACTTGGCTTTGGCTTCTTTGAGCGATCTGATGGTTTCTTGTTGGATTTATTATCACTACTGAATCCGGCTCTCATTGCAGCTTTAGCTGATTTTGCTCTCCGATAAGCAACATCCACAAGCGAAATACCTGAAACTTCTTTCTTATTTTTCCCGCCTCCCTGCACACCCAAACACTCTTCACATTTAGTTGCAGAATTAGATGAGCAGCTATATCCATCCACAAATCAAGATTGGGACAGTGTACCATGTCAAATTGGGCACTAATGAAAATACATCTTTTAATAGGCCGTGCGAAAAAAGTTTAGGAGATTATTGATAACTCCTAAATATCAAGAAAAGTAACCATCGTGGACTTTTGATCAATCACAGATTCAAAGGTCAAGAACCAGTGAAAGATAAATGCAGCAACTACCTACAAATTAAAAAATAGTCTATTGTTCCCCTGACCACAAACTAACTAATGTTCTACAATGCCAAGGTAAAAGGGGGTACAACGCAATCATAATACCTGTACCAGACCATCAGCTTAAATCAGTGGCAACAGTCTAAACATAAAATACAAATCTTAATCAACTGAATCAATCCATGCAGACACTAAGGAGTCTGAAGTACTGTTTCCTTCTCGCTGTATATGTTTAAATTACACAATTTTCACACAATGAGTGTCCTAGTAAGAATATGGATGCAAAAATACCAAGACACATTAGAAAAGCAAGTATACATACATCTCTTGAACTGTCTGCTTCATTTTCCTCTTCCAGCATTTCTCTCGCTGCTTCCAACTTACGTCTTTTTTTACGGGGCAAATTTTTCTGCTCCATATATCCCAAAGGAAACAAATTAAGCAGACTAACTATATACAGACACGTGGGCATACAACCAGAATAATTTTCCCCAAGAATCACCTCTTTTTCCTTCTTTCTTTTTTCTTTCATTTTAAGATCTTCTGCTTTTTCAGCACTTATCACCTCCTTTTTGGAGCTCTTCACGTTTCCGCTAGATTCCTGTCAAAATATAAGTATCGTCAACCAATATGTTTCAAGGGCGAGCAGGCCCTTTTAGGAATTTTTTCCTTCAAATCATAAACTAGTTTTGTTGAAATGAGTCTGTGAAACCTTATTTGATAACATACAGGATAAACTCATGCTTCAAAGTTGACATCAAAGCATATGACAGAGTCGCACTTAGTAAAAGACATATATGCTTCACAGTAATGAATAGCACAATTTAGTCAAGTACCTTGGCCCCTTTAGCTATGAGCTTTTTTTCCTTCTCGGTAATGAACCAGGTTTTCTTAGGACGGGAATATATTTCTTCATGGTGAGTGATCATATTTTCTGCCTGTGTAGCATAACGAAGTTTATATACCTACTATAGAATCATTCAACAGAACTACAGAAGGAATTGGCTTAGGCACAACAAATAATATGTGTCATTAAACATGACAGCAAAAAACAACTAAATGTTATTTAGATAGAAATGCTGAGATTTATATATTAGTGTTATTCATTAAAAGTTAAAACATAATAAATAAAATAGACTGACCTTTGTGGCCTCCATTTCAGCTTTTCGCAGGGCCCTCTCTTCCCTATAAATAATTTTTAAAGAACCATATCAGAAGATATTTTCATATATCAAATTCTGAGCCAAAAGCAAAACATACCTTTCTTCCTGGATAATATAAGCCACTTGATCTTCCATCTGATCAATTTTCTGTGACCATTTTGTTATTGACTGCTCGGCAACAATTCGACTCTTTAATTTGGACCCAACCTTTTTAGCCTTCATCAAAAAATTGAAAAACACAGATAGTAAGAGGAATACACTCATACTGGATCCCCATGAAACACCTCCCAATAAGATTATTAACTTTGAAAATATGTTATTGAATAATGAATTTCGAGCATGTTTTATATTCCATATTACTTACAATGGCCTTTAAAAGAGAGCGATCGTTATCCGTAACAAAAGTAACAGCACATCCACCTCTGCCAGCTCTTGCTGTACGTCCAACACGGTGCACATAGCTGCAATACAGATTTGTAAGGTCATGAAATTTGAATTACATAAATGGGACATATAATTCATGTCATGAACTAAAGATCTATTTGGTGCATAAACCAACCTCGATAAATCGCGAGGACATGCATAGTTTATTACAGTTTGAACACCAACTACATCAAGTCCCTGCACGAGATAGAAGAAACAAAGTTGTATTTCAGGTGCGAAAATATAGCAGCAGATTAAACCGTTGGTGATCACAAATGTTAAATATAAAACTATGGCAAAGGGATTAGCCTCAGTGAAAGAGCGTAACAGATAGAAAGAAGCTGCATAACTAGCCATTTCATGATCTAATGGGTTGACTGTATGAATTTATGATAAAGAAACCAGCTAGGTGCTGAAAAGCATCTTAACACAATCTGAACAAATATGATAATCCTTGATTTCTTTGATACTGTGAGATTGACAAAAAAGATAGATATAATGCCATTACAAGGGGATATAATGCAATCATGATAAATACAATATTGCTGCAAATATAATGTGCTTACTCGAGCTGCAACATCCGTCGCAATCAGAAAATCCACTTGCTGTTTCCTAAAGAGCTCTAAAGCCTATCGAAAGAGCAATACGAAAGTACGTGATCCGATAATGAATCATGAGGCTGAATGTCCACCACTAAAAAAATCCATAAACAGTAGCATGCAGTACTTAAATAAAAACAGTTATAGCATGATCTTAAAAATCCATTGCGACGTACATCAAGACGTTGGACTTGAGTAAGATCTGAATGCAACTCAGCAGCTTTGAAACCAGATAACCCAAACAATATTTTCAATCTGTGGGCTGCTTGTTTAGTCCCACTGTTAGAATAAATGCAAAACTTGTTGTCAGGAGAAATATTTTGATAACTGTGATGAAAAATGAGAACAGGCGTGAACAGTAATGTATCTGAAATCTAAGCAAATGATAAAAGTGCAAAATTCTTATGAATTAAGTGGTATGATCTTCAGCTGTTTTGACAGTTATTGATCAAACAACTTGCTTAATGCCTATTAGATAACCTAAATTCAGTGCAAGGCCAGATAACCTGAATATGATCACTTTAGATGTGAAAGTTTTTGAACACAGAGCCAGAAGAACAGCCTCTCGATTAGCATCCCGCATTCTACGTATTCTTACAACCCTGGATAGGATAATATGTAAATGTTAACAGGTGAATTAAAAAGATGTTGACTGAGAAAATGTTGAAATATTTATTACTCTTCAGTCAAAGTCGTAGGTCGCTGCGCTGATGGATCAGCTGAAAGACGAATTGGATTGGTTAGAGAGAGCTTGACAAGCTCGCCAACTTCCTCTGTCATGGTAGCGGAAACAACATTGTCTGTCTACGCTTCGGACAAAAACGAACCTGCTCACAGACATTCATTTTATTAATAACTCAACAAACAAGAAATGATTTTATACTTAGCTAGGCTTGACGACAAATTAGACAACAACCAATGGTCAATCCAGGGATTGTAAAGCTGCCTTCTACATATGAAGGGTAAACTAGATGTACCAGTTCTAAGGAGCAGTAGAGCATTTGACTACATTGGGATAGGTCCTTCACTAACTTGAGACTATATACATGACAAAATTAAACCAGTATATCAATATCAACATACTGTTAAGTCAATGCCAATTAGGTATTTAAGCAGGGCCATTTGAAAAAAATACAATTTTGTTTGGCATGTGAAGACTAGATTTGTTCATTGAAGGTGGGTTGACCTCCCAAGACACTAAGAAGTACCACTGCCATGTTCAGGACAAAGCTTCCAAAAATATATACAGTCAATTCATCAACCTAAGTGGAGAGACAAAACGGTACTGCAACACTTACCAGCTCGCGTATGTCTGTGCTAAACCCTTCAGCAAGCAAGCGATCTGCTTCATCAAGGATTAAGACCGCCAATTCATCTAAATCCACAGACATTGAATTACGCAAATGGTCTATAATTCGCCCTGGAGTAGCCACTACAATATCTGGCATCGTTCTCAACGCTGCTTCTTGCATCTGCGAGTAAATTGCATAGTATGAAAATGCAAGTAAACAAATTATGCAAGAGAAAACATCATTTCAAATTTCTCTCCTTTTTTTATAAATTAATCCCTCAATATGGCATATTAGTTCCTAGAAAGTTGAACATGATCAGAAGGGTTGTATTACACATATTGATTAGATACAAACCTTTGTAGAAAGCCCTCCGACTATCAGACAGCATCTGATATCAGTGAACTGGGCAAGTTTCTCTATCATGCTGTGAACCCTGCAAGAAAGATTGGCAATGTGTATCAGTTTATAGGGAATAATAGTTTAATGAGACAAGTGAAACATGGAGACTATTCCACATTGAAATAACACCATATTCACCCACAATCAAGAGTGACAAAAACTTACTGAGCAGCCAGCTCTCTGGTTGGGGTAAGTATCAGCACTCTGATTGCACGAATGCGCTTTGGGCGAAACATCAGCCTTTCCAAGGTAGGTAATGCAAATGCAGCAGTCTACACACACCACAATAGTAAAAAGAAAGGTACTTATATTAACCATTCAAATATCAAATTTCAGATGACTTGCAAACAGCTTAAATACCTTTCCAGAACCAGTCATTGCACTGGCACAAATATCTCTCCCAGCCATCGCAAGAGGAACACATGCAGCCTGAAACACACTTTCAACAATCAGCCACCCCACAACCACATAACACAAACACTAACCAGAAAATGCAATGAGCTAAAGAAAACCTGAATTGGCGTAGGCTTATTATATCCCAACGCTTCACAAGCTCGAAGCAGTGGCCGGGAAAGCTTAAGCTCCATGAATGTTTGGGCATGAAACGAAACACCATCTGATGAAGCAAAAAATGGCTTAGCCTCTTCCACTTCACCTAAATCATCATCATCTTCTTCCTCATCTCCATCATCCTCCTACACCATTCAACCACAACCATATATAAACAACAGAGCACATATGAATACGCCTCCTGTTTAAATTAAACTGATCACTTACCTTTCGATCAACTTCAGTATCAGAGCTTTCTTCCTCTTCCTCCTCTTCAGGCTCAACAACGGGTGCCGCAAGCTCCTGACGAGCCCTGTCAATTTTAAAATCAAGCGACGTCGTGCTACGACGGGAGTGCTCGTCAGCAACGGACTCGGAATACTTGGCGAAGTCCCAAGGGGACTGAGTGGCTTTAGGCTTAGGTTCGTCGTCAGACAATTCTTCTTCGTCGGATTCGTGTTCCGACTCCTCGTTGTTGAGGTCTAGTTCCTCGTCACTGGAGCCCGCTTCGAAGACAAACGAACTCATGGCGGCGGAGGAGATGCAGGCGGTTGGAGATTGCGGACGGAGTGCTTTGAGCTTCTGTTCTTAGGGGGTTTAGTTAAAACCCTAATTTGCTGTCTCAACTCCCGATACAATAAATCCGACCCGGCATCAGTTCACAATTCACATTACCGACCCGTTAAATGGTTATTAATTCACCCTGAATGAATTATTAATAATTATAATTAAGATCTTATTATTATATTAATTAAAATAATTATTAGAATAATAAATTATAAGAGAATAATAATAAATTCATCCTGAGTGGTTATCTTAATTATAAGGAATCAACCGTAAAAATAAGTAAATATACAATTCTATTAATCCAACCCTTATTTAAGATGATTAAAAATTTGTAAAAAATACTAAAAGAAGCTTTAATGAATAATGATCGACTTGCAACAGTATTTTCAGTAAATAAACTTGTGAGAATAAAAGGAGACAGGGTTGATAGCGCTTAAACAGTTGACCTGACTGCTGTCAGTTGCAGGTTACTTTACCACCCTTTTCTGCCATGTAGGGCAGGAACCTAGTGATGAGCTTGTAAAAGAGTGCATGATATGCTAAATGAAGATGCAATATGCCCGAACTTATTGTTCCAAGAGTGAATCTCAACGTATCCAGCCAAAGAATGCCGTTACCATTGGCCTATAGCTTATTTGTCACTCTTAGTTTTGCTAAATGTCAATGGGTCCGTCTTCAGTGATCAAGTTCAGCGTCTTCAGTATGAATGTATTGATCAAAGCATCTTCTTGCAGCTTTTCAAATCTGAAATGAGTAGATCAGAAATCAGCGCACAGTAAATATGCACGAGTACAAACTAATTTGGGTATCACAGTCTCAACAAAATCAGATTTACCATATACTCCCTCTGTCCCATAATGTTTGTCCACTTTCTATTTTGGGTGTCTCCTTAAGTTTGTCCACTTTCCTTTATTCTCAACCACACATTCTACTTTTTACTCATTTATTTATTAATCATTTATTCTCAACCACACATTTTATATCTCTTTCTACCTTAATTACCGTGTATTTTGTGCTTTTGGACAAACAAAGCGGGACGGAGGGAGTAATTGAAAATGTAACTTCGCGGAATTTGATGGTATGGTTTATGAAGAAGAACATAGGATGAGCACAGTGAAGTTATATAATAAATAGTTTACCTTCCTGATTTGGAGCTATGTCCAGCAGTAAGTTCACATTTGAACAACAACAGATTATCATCAGTCTTTGTAGCCCTCAGCTTGGCCACATACTTGGCGGGTTCAGAATATAACACCCGTGTATCTGATGAAACCAATTCGAAGGAACAAGTAGTTGAAATTCATGTTAATGTAAACATATTAAGAATATGTACGTCTGGCATCAAAATGATAACCACAAGAGTTAGATCAATCCTGCCTTGCCACCACTGATATTTGCATGTAATTAATCATATTTGTATGAATATACAACTATATTTTAAATAGCAAATACTTAATAATAAAATCTAAAAGTAATTTGTGGCATAAGTTCCAACTATTAGTGCAAGAAGTATTGTCACATGAACTAAAGGTGCACGATTTGACACTGATGGTTTGGTATTGCCCTCAAATATGAAAGATAATTGTAGACATAACTTGGGACCTGAATATTATTTTCTTTTATTTGAGGAAAGATCATGGCAATATATTCTACAACTACTAAGCTAGCTTACCATTCAAGCCAGCTGTGATAAGAATGTGTGGATATTTTTCAGATTGAATCTGCATTCGGAAACAAAAGTTAATCACAACACTGAATGCACATATCTGTATCCTTACTGTGAACAGGAGTACAAACAAACCATCAATCAAATCCATACATTGTCAACTGGAGAGTAAGACTTCATATACTTATAGAACTCTTCCTTACGAGGATCACCCCACTCCTGAACAAATTAGAACATAACCACTAGATGAAAACACAAAACGAATAAATTAGTGACGTAAAGGAATATCTGTAGTTTTAAGAATTATACCTCCCACTCTGCCGTTGTCAGTGGAATAGTAGGATCAAGCATTGTTGTAACTACATCAACAAAAGGTACTCTAAGAACTGCACTTTTGAATAAATTGGGTCGCATGTTAAGAACAGCACCGATCAATAATCCCCCAGCGCTCCCACCATTGATGCATAATTTATCCTTGGAGCAATATTTTTCCTTGATTAGGTGCTCCGCACATGATATAAAATCTGTAAAGGTGTTTTTCTTCATCAGAAACTTCCCTTTTTCGTACCACTCTCTTCCCATTTCACCACCACCTCGTATATGAGCTATTACAAACACTATGCCACGATCAAGTAATGAAAGTCTCGTAGCGCGGAAACAAGGGTCGATGCAGACCTATCACATAAAAACTAGGTTATTAGAATGATTGGCAGCAAAACTGCAACAGTGCCCTAGTAAATATTTCAATGCATTTGTGAGCACAATTTAATTGTGCTCGTTATCTCTAACAAAAAACAAAGTTCAAAAATCACGTTCTATTTTAACCGAGATCAGTGATAGAAAAGGCTTATAATTAATTAAACGAGAATGTAAAAGAACTTGGTGTAAAAGGTAATAACTGAACATATATATTCAAGGCATAATAATCAGAGACTATATTTTTCCACTTAATAAAACACATTAGATAAAGTGTATATGACCATGGTTCATGAGATTACAGTGTACAGTAGTATGTCATGAAAGGTAAACCAAACCAAAGTTGAATGTCATATCAATAGCTATTAATTGATTTGCACGCGAGCCGTCCCTTTTGCGAGGGCCTTCACATCAAGTCTGAAAGAGGTGGTAATATCGAATTCGAAATTGAAATTCGATGTAAAATTGCTAAACAAACTCTTTAGCAGGTAGGGACTATGCCGAAAGAGTTCAACAAAAGGAGAGGTTGATGTTGTCACCAGATTAACCCGGCGTTTTATTTCTCAAATACAAGTATACATCAAGAATGTTAGGTTCTCAAAATACAGCAGAGGATACAAAATTGAATTCATCGTGCTTACACTTTATTTCCAGAAAGATAGCAAGTTTTAAGCCAAAACATACCTCATATGACCCGTATCCATAAAGCAACAAGGGATCAGACCCGTCTAACTTCACAATGTCCTTGTTATATACAATTGACATAGGAATCTGCGTGCCATCTGAAGCGGCAGCCCATTTCCTTTCTGTGATGTACTTTGATTCATCAAACCCACCCAAAACCTGCAAGTTAAGGAATGGATTACAATACTCAGCTGGAACAGAAAACTCAAAATCGCAGGATTAACCAAAACAAAATGAAAAAGTGCATGATATTATAACGTTCAAACATATTGGGCTAATACGATGAATACATCACAATTTGAAAATCCAAAGACATGCAATCTAATAAAGCGTGTAGCAGGTAGCACAACAACAAACCAGCAAATTTACAACAAGAGAAAATATCAGTGGCCAGATGATTAAAGAAGGTGATAGTCTTATTGGACTCACCGTCTGAGTTTTTTTCAATACAGAGACTCCAGTGTTCATATCATAATCATAAACTGAAAAAGGAGTCTTAAGCGAGCTATATAAATAGCGCAAAATGCTGGAATTAAACTCTGATTCCATGAGTTCAATTGAGTACGAGGGATCAGCAAAACCCACAGAACGACCACTTGACAGATTAACCAGTGGCTCATCATCTTCTGGAAGGCCATACGAGACTATCTTCTGAACACCATTCTCGCGCACTAATACAACAAGGTGGTTACTGAAAAGTTGAATCTCCTGTATTTTAACACTGGATAACAAAAGCAGAGTAAGTTAATTCTCAACTGAAATGTGCAGTGATTACGGCAGTATAAATTCCTTTAACCAGTTTCACCAAATATAATCAGCTATGATTTTATGTTCATTACATACAGATACAATTAGTATCTTGATACTTTTATTCTCAAGTTTATAAATATCAAAACTGTAATACAAAACAAACTTACAAAAGCATATAGGCTAACAAATCACAAAACTGAGAAAGTGAAATTGATAATCAGGCATCACCAAGTTCACTACTACTTTTACTATTCTACTTGCATAACCAAATTTAATCACGTTATGTTATATTACCCACCAAGCAGATGCCACATGGTAGAGTGCCAGTGCTTTCTTTCAGCGTAAATTTAAGCATATTTTGTTGCTCAATCTCAATTTTCATGAAAATAAACTGTAATAGTAATACAAACTTATGAAAGCCTTGAAGGCTGACAAAACTGAGAAAGTGAACTTGCCAATCAGGCCTCACGTAGTTCAAAAGTCGCAACTTTTTTCACTATTATAATTCCATAATCAAATTTTATCATCATTCAGATGCAAAGGACCATATTATGTTCTGAATATTGCCCACCAAGCAGATGCCACATGGAAGAGTGAAAGTGCATTCATTAAGTGCAAATTAAGCATATGGGTAATATTATCAGATATAAGTAATGTGTAATGTTTCAAAGTAAACATTTGGTTACGTGCCCTTAATCTTTGTCACTTGAGAAATATAGGTCAGCAGAAAAGGTTATCGCAGATCCTACATATCTTAAAGTAGAGTTTATCATCTTTTTGTGTTATTATTTTCTATAAATTTCTATTTTTCAGACTTTTGCAATTGATAGAATATATTTTAGAAAGAAACAAATACCTCTCCTTGTGGGGAATAAGAACAGTAGTGGAGCTAACATCGTCAATTGGGCACACTAGTATTTCAGAGTTCCAACATTCAGAGCTTCTTCTAATGATGTAAAAATGATTACCACGGTGACTGACTGACGTGTCAAGCCATCAAGCCGAGGTGTCAAGATCTTGAGCCCATCACCAGGCTTTGACACATCAAAGCACAAAGTAAATCTTGTGCATTTACTCTCAGAACCAACAAACAGAAATTTCTTGCTTTCTGAAGCTTTAAGATCAAGGGAGAACATATCATCCTTTTCTTCATATAGGCAAATGTCCTCTGATTGACTTGATCCCAATTTGTGCAGCCATACCTACAATAAAAGATAGTTTTAAACGTTGTCAGAAGTTTAAATAGGTTAAACCAAGAACTAATACTAGGCAGAACAGATGACACTAAAATGTAACTAGTCTATTCTTCCGCACAGTACAATTTGTCAACAAAATCCCGGCTTTCGAAAAGAATGAAGCAGATTGAAAATATGAATATGTAAGACTTATAAATACATTAAGAACAAGCGGTAGCACGCAACTGTGATACTTGTGCACTAATCCAACCAACAGTATGACTGGATACCTTATATGGCCGGAGGGTTTCATCGAGAGTCATGTAGAGCAAGGCATCATTCCCAGCCCACTCAACATATGAAGTCACATTTAGCAAAGGGTCTTCAATTGGTTCTCTGCTCTCCGCATTAATCACATGAGCTGTATAAATCTCATTACCTTTAATATCCTCTGTGTACACCACCAATTTATTATTGGGCTTACCTAAATAAAAGAAATATAGAGCATTCGGATGAGATTATGAGAATTCAAACAAATAAATAATAATATGCGTATAACATCCATGACATTAAGCACTTTTCCTCTTACCTTAAAATTACAAATGCTGTAAAAAGAATGCTCTTGCGCTTTGACATTTTCATCAAGTATGATATGCTCATCAGGCACAGCATCCTCAGGAAATGGAAATTTATCATGCACCGACAGAGAATCATTAAGATTGACTACAGGGCATCTACAATGCTGGGAATACTCTTTGCCTTCCAGAGTCCTTTCATAATAATAGTAAGCCCCTTTCCGCTGAGGCGCAGTTATATCACTCTCCTTGATCCTCCCTCTCATCTCATTATAAATTTTTTCTTCAAATTTCTTAGTCCCTAAAATCAAATTCATCCACAAATACTCAAAAAAATTAAAATCAACAGTAGCATAATTTTTTCAGCAAAAAAAATTTACCGGCCATAACGCGATCGACGTATTGATTTTCTTCAGCAAGGTAAGCGAGGACTTGAGGATCGGATCGAGAGTCGTCGCGAAGCCAGTAGTAATTATCGACTCTAACGTCACCGAACATGACCATTTCGTGCGGTATTTTCTTAGCTACGGGTGGATGTATGGCGGAGACCATTGCGGCGATGCGACGAGGTGAAGCTGCGGGAAGCGATCGGATGAGAGTTGAGGTTGAGGACGTCAGCAGGAATCTATTGAGAATGGTTGAGTACATCGAGAGAGTGATAATGCAATTGTTAACTTTTGGAGGCTTATTGTGTCCGGCCCAATCCACAAGCCCATTCAATCACATACCGAAGTCTACCCTAACAGGTCAGAAAATCGATAATATTTTCTGAAACTAATGATAAAATTAAACGATCTTAACTGAAAATAATAATGGGTTGGATTAAGTTTTAATAATTTAATTATTTAAATCAATTTTTATTTATTTTAAATTATTAATCAATAATCGAATATTTTCTACACTGTTCTTGTTTCATTAAATACAATATAACTCGTATATTTCAAAACTTTGAAGGGTACAATGAAAGAAAACTAAGAGTTTGTAGAGTAATTAATCATTATATTATAAGAATTAAATAATGTAATGAAAGAAAAACTGACACTGACAGAAATGCCAAAATTTTGGTCATTGATGCACATGGTCGTATCTAGTATTACATTGTGTCGTTTGGCCAGTTCAACAAAGTTGTTGATTTGAATGTTACATAAAATATTAGTAAAGTATTTTATAAGCCGCATTTGGAAGTTGATGCCCTTCTCAGTTCTCACACTAACTTATTATCTTATCCATACGACCTTCACAACCACTACACACAATTCTAGACCATTCTTCACTTGTTCTTCTGCCCCATCTCGATTTCTGTCGTTCATTAATGACGATGTGCAACGTGCGTGTTGAATTTCGGTGACAATGGATTAGGAAATGGGGTTGGAGAAGTACTGAATTTAGCTTATGCATGGTTGAATCATAATGTTTAATCGAGTCTTGTTAGCTAATAAATTAGTTAGGGAGACATATATTTTGTAAGACATAAAAACGTAATTTTAACAGTTGATTTAATTAAATCAAGGACTGAGATTAAACTTGGTTTTTAATTATATTGATCGGTTGGATTTACAAAACAAATATACTCGCTTGGATTAACCGTTATAAAATTGGGAAATTGGGGATTATCAATACTATCTGTTAGATTGTTGAAAACCAACTGTTGATATCGTATCATTCATTTAAAGATTGATTCGTTATATAATATGGAGTGTTGGCAATCTAAATGAACTAATATTATTCAATGTGACGAAGACAAGTCATACTCGAATTAGAAAAATTATTGTATACAGATTAGTGAGGGATAATGAACATGTGTTTAATAATGACTATGTGACGTCGTATATGATGCTATCTCAATGATCAATCTCTCTCCTCTGGTCCCTTCTTGGATGGTCTGGTCTGGTCTTTTGTAAAAAACATTACAACTAGTTATATTAATATGTTTTATTCATCTGACCAAAATGATGTCGATTATTTCCTGTCGACATTTGGATTACTATATATTCGCAGATTCGTAAATTCCAATTTTCTTCACAACAGATTCCAAACACAAGCTAGACACTTTTTGCTAGAAAAAAACATGGATCAGGAAGATGGGTACCTGGAGAGGATCCTTGGTTGGGTGAACATGTACGATGATTCATTCTTTTCTACTGATCAGCTTGAAAATTTCTTCGATTTGCCGCCTACTCCGACTCCTGATGAGTTTGCTGCTTCTGGTGGTGCAAGTGCAATTGCAAATGCAATGATGCAGCCTCAATACAATTGTTATACAATTGTCGATTCCCAAGCACAGCAAGTGATAACTGATCATGATGTTGTTGATGATCTAAAGGTCATTAGCTCAATGCCAGCTGATGTTCATCCAAAAATAAAACTGACTAGGAAAAGCAGGGCATTTTCTGACAAGAGGGGATCATCAGGTACTACTAAGATTATAGATGCCACTGAGAACAATTTTAAGGAACTTGTTCAGCGTTACACCAGATGCCGTGTCCCTCAGCTCCCAAGGCAACGCAAACATCCATTCATGATACAATTTGGTCATGCAGCTTCAGCTGATGTTAATGGAATATCTTGCTGTGGGTGCAAGTGCAATGCTGCCACAACAGCACCAATCAAGAAAATGAAACTGCAGCACTCATGACATGTTTAATGACAGTTTCATTACAGTCATCATCATTTCTTCAGGTTACTTATTTCAGATAAATGTTGTTTCATTCATGGGCACTATGCTTATTAATGAAACACTTCTGTTGTTGATTTTAATCAATGATGCATCTGTTTGGGATAAGACACTGAAGGTCAACAAATCAGTAAAATAATCGAATCCGTGAAATTCAAAGAAGGTGAATTATCAGTAAAGTTGGACAAATCAGAAGAAAAAAATTGAATCCGTGAAATTCAAAGAAGGTGAATCATCAAGTAAAGCTGGACAAATCAGGAAAAAAATTAAATCTGTAAAATTCAAAAATAAGGTGAATCAAGCATCGATCATCAGTATGGATTGAGAACTAAAATCCAAAGGGTCAAAGCGCATTGTGACAGTTGTCACCAAAATTATCAAATTGTCCAGGAGTTTGAAAGTCATTTGATGTAAAAGAGAAGGTGAAAATATTCCTCTTAAAGTCGAGTTGGCCGAATTGACCAGGACAAGGAACTTGCTAACGAAGGGAGTAATAGAAAAAAAGTCTGTAGTAGCAGTGGTTGGCTGCTAACGTCTGTCTCTGTCATAGATTAAAATAATGGCCGAATCAGCATTCATTTTCGAATCAGTCCAACGTATTCCCTTTCATTCGAACACAAAATGACAACATACGTAAATACCTCGACATGAGACATGGCAGACAGATAAATTATCAGAACAAATAGGAGAATTTCATGAATGCAGTTATTTTGCTACCACAAGTGCACAAATGTATTTTATTTTTTCATTGTTACTTTTGATTGAACTTATTTGCACATTTTGATTTTATATTGTGCATCTTGACTATTTCGCTAAAAGACAAAATAAAAAAAGTGAGATTGTGAACCTTGATCTAACGGTCGTTTGCATGAATCTGTGGGCGCAAATGAGTGCGACTCTACCATGCATATCCTTAAACAAGATTAATGAAAGAATACTTACCTAAACACGTCATAAAGGGATGACATCAAGGTATTAGTAGTGTTGCTATTCTCAGAATTCTTTAAGGTACAATTTTTTTTGGTGAGGTAAGTGCAATCTAGCTAGCTTACATAACTTGCCAAGTGACCAAATTAAATAAGTTCCTACCAAGTGTAGGAATGTTCTTTACACCATATCAAACATCATATAACAGTTTTTCCACAAGCTTGGAAGAAACACTAACATTTTAGTCTTCTTTTTACACTTATAATTTATATAACCAAATTCTTGCTTTTAGGGCGTAATTCTAGTCTAGTTAAGGTCGGTCATTGACCCGTCGCTTGTCAAAAAGTATGCCGCCCTGTCGTCAGTCAGTTTCCTAGTCTTTCTAACAATAAGAGAACCATCAATATTGTAAATGATTGAGAAGAAAAAGAAAATACCTTGTCTTACAGATTATGTTTCCAGATTCTACATGTATTTTATTTTACACTTACAACTCAACTGTTCGAAGTGTGACAATTTATCTGCTAACTTTCATATTATTCAACAATCAAACTTGTTCATTCCATTGATGAAAAAAATGAAAACTACACTATAAACTGAATCATTTAGGTTCAGAAAAAGCAAAAATTTCAAAAATATTTAAATAAAAAAGATTTCTTGTTCTTAAAAAATAACTAAACTGAAACAGTGTCTGATTTTGTTACTTGCTATTTCATTCAGTTACTGATGCCTAAAACAAGCCATCTTCAACGGAATCGGAGGATCGGTGTAAATACCTCCCTTTGACACCATGTCGAAAATCCACTTATTTGCAGCCTCAGTGTAGTGCACTCCATCCCATATAATTGCAGTAGATGGTTTCTTGCAAGCAGGGGCTATAACGACTTGACTCCCATTTATCATCTTTGTAGCACCACAGCCAAAATGCATGTTATAGTTGTACTTTCCTCCGTGGCCGCAGCACGATCTAAGCGGACGGTCAAATCCTGGTTGCCAAATGAATAAAAATGAATGCGACTTGAGGGTAAATATGAGTATTTTTAGACTTTTTTCTATGGATGTAATTCTAAGAATTACCATATTTTCGGGCGTGGCTGATGAGAGTATACTTTGCAGTGTAGATATCCACGTACGTGATCGCAGCTAGTGGCAAGTATTTGCGGAGCTTTACAACAGCTTCCTTCAGCTTCTTGTTGAAAAACTGAGCAACCTGATTGAATGGCGCTGCACAACCCACATTGTCTACCTCTGAAGCTCTGATCAGTAGTCTCTCAAAAACATACGGAAGACATCCGACAGGTCCAGTGTTATGAATCCAGAAATATCTGCCTCCTCTAGAATAAATATTCTAACAAAAAATGATTAAATCAGATTCAGAAACAAAAATGCAGGGTGAAATGTTATCAGTGCATCCCTCAAATGATAATTTGTACATATAAAACTCGACATACCTTAACGACCAATGTGAACTTATCGAGTATGTCAGGAACTGAAGCCCTGACTTCATCTGTAGTCTTATTGTCGAAATAGCCAGCTGTGAGATCATTCTGGCCAATGTCGAATGTATAAAGGGCTTTTGAGAAATCCTCCGCCTTAGGCAACAACTTCTTGTAAATACCATCTTCCACAATCAAATTCACACTCAGATTATTTGACTACTAAGCATCATGACTGAAGCAGCAAACTTTGAGAGGTTTTAATTTTTTTACCAAATTTTTGGGATCTGTTTTGAAAGTCATGGAACTGCACATCCATAGTGAGCAGTGAAAATGGGCTGAAGCCAGAGCGCTGAAGAGTGGAGTTCATCACTCTGATAGTTGAGCCAGCCGTCGCAAAATTAGCACCATGGCTAAAATTTGAACCCACAGCATCCAAGTAAGCACTTAAATGAGGCAACCCAAAGCTCTCAGCTGCACGTACACCAAAGCTTAAGGAAGCAAAATGTACCGATAGTTAGAGTTAAAAACTGTTAATAATATGTATGATACCGATAAAATCAATGACAAGACGGCCGTCCGAATAGCGACCAGCAGGGTGGTGGAAGTAGGTAATGCCAGCAGGGAAACCAGCTTGGCCAAATGCAGCTGACAATCCTCCAGTGTCGGAGTTGGAGTCTCCAAAGTTGTATATGGCCGGAAACTTGCATTCCTGTTGAGATGAATCAGCTGTGACTAGTAGTGAAGTACAGAACAAGATCAAAAGGGTCACAACTGAGCCAAAACCCATACCTGAAATTTGATCAGTAGTCTGAATATTAAATTTGATAATCAGAAAATAAATACATATGAAGTGTATCAGTTTTTTGAAGACATTTGAGTCTTGGATAAGATTTAGCAGAGCAAAAGTGGATAATAATTCATAGCACAAATATACATCACACATTATAATTAGGGTTAATTACAGATGACCACCCGCATAATATGCCATATTCCACGCCACCACCCTTATATTGTAATATTACATCGACCACCTTTATAACTAAAAACTTTCCAAAGAAACCACCTTAGTTAACGGCAGTTAACGGAGAGGTGGTTAAATGGAAACAAAATTGATTATAAAGGTGGCGAAGTGGAAACATATTTATTATAGAGGTGGTGTATTGTAATAAAAATACTATTATTATATTAAAAAATTAATATATTTAACGGTAACGGTGACAGTACAGTGCGCGGGTGGTTGATTGGAAATTTTATACTTATAAGGGTGGTGGAATGTATTATTACAATATAGGGGTGGTTTGGTGGAATATAGCATATTATACGGGTGGTTATCCGTAATTAACCCTTATAATTATCCGGATTATAACAGAAAATTAACCTTTGTCCAGCATCATAAAAAATACACAATGAATTTGATGAATGGTTTAGTAACAAATAAGAAATCATTGAAGAAGTGGAAACTAGCAAGAGGACTTACTGGAATGGGACAATACAGTTTTGGTGCAAATGTGAGAATGGAGTAGTGAAAAGGAGAGTGGTGATGAGTGAAAATGGTGATATGTATGCATTTAAAGGTAGAGAGGTAGTGATGAATGTTGGTAATGGCGGAGAGGTCATGACTGAAAAAGATGAGCCTACCTATGCAGGTTTTTGAAATCTGCTGGATAAATCCAACACCAAAAAAAACTGCCCGTGACATGTCTGTATGTTGCCAGTAATTGTTTAGTACACAGCAGCTATTTCTGTTATGCTGATGCAAAATAATTGCGGGAATTTAATTTGCAGCAGTCAAGAATACAACGGTCCGTGAAATAGGACAAGCACATGCAGATATTTGCGCAACAAACTAGTTTTGATTGTTTAAAAGATTACAAATCTGCTTAATTTATGTGACTGAGAATTATGAGGCCACAACAATCGAGGTTTGTCCATATTAGAGCGTGCCTAATTGAAACAGAACCTCATTACAAGAATCTAACCTGATAAAAATATTAGGGAAAATCTACTAAAGCGTCAATGGTGAGAATGCTTGATATTGTTCAGCACTAGAGAGTAATCTAAATTGGAAATGAGGTGCAGATAGAGCTACCGCATAACAGATGCCTTTACAAAGGAACGCCCACCAGACCTGCAAAAGTAAAAATAATTCCAAACTGGTCAAATGTTGCACAAATCATAGCAGGTGGCATCAGTGTGTTAAACAATGTTATTATTGTTTTCTGTTGTGGCTTACGTGTATGCCAAATGAATGTTCATAAATCTTTGGTTTTCTCTGCTCTGAGTCAAAGTAACAGAGCCGTCTATGACTTGGTCTTGCTCCACATCAATTGGATCATAGAAGTAGATCACAGTCTACAGATAAAAGTATCAAGCATCAGACTATCATAATAGACATCAACGATGGCCACAAATACAATTTACCCTCTTGAGTAATATTTACGCAATAATATTTACACAAATAATCGGAGTGTTGAAGACAATGTAATAAATTTTCTATGTACTTAATAAATGTGCAGTGATATATGTTGTTTTACAGCTTAAAGCCTTACACTGTATTCCCTCAAAAGCAATGGATAATGCCCAAGCAAGAAACATATTGTTTTTATAAAGTTGAATATATAGCAGGAAATCCTTTTCCTGATTTTAGAAAAAACATTTTTTATGCAGATTCACTCTTTACTAAGAAATTGGCGATACCGCATAATGCCAAAAGGGACGGTACACTTAGTTACTCACCAGTCTTGCAAAACTGTTAACGGATGTTAATGAGTAAAGGCAAAGAGATAGATTGTTGATTCCAGTAAAAATAATACACAAGAACCCTGTACGTGCACTTATTTCTAACTAGCAGCAACGCAACATTCAATCGCAAAGGCTTATGCATAACTTATGAGCATAAGATTAGATTATAATATAGGAGTGACTACTTCGTTTAGGGAAGTAAGAATGATACCTGCTGCCAATGAGTTGGTGGATCCTCTGGCGCAGTAGAAAGCACAATATTTTCTTTCGGATTTGCTCTTTTCGTTCTGCACCCTCCATTAATAGAGTCATTATTTGTAGCGGGAGTTCCAGGCACATTGAATTCCACGTCAAACCAGAATGCGAACCCATGTAGTGGAGCTAAAAGAATTTACGAAGCAAATCACTACTGTTAAATAAATTCAACAAAACACTGTTGGAAAACTAATTAATAGAATACAGTACACTGAAGATGCTAAATGACAACAAGAGCAAATAAGGTCATACACCACAGGAAAAATAATCTTGTCAAAAATACTTGTTCGTGAATGTCATCATGATATGCATAAGATATAAATATTAAAAAACAGAAAGCTTAGACTTATAAAGTTGCATACTAGATTAATCATTAGTGATGGAATGAAAGCACCGTCAGTAACTAAAATTACCTCGCATCATTGACGTGAAATGAAAATTAGACGTGACAGATTCCAATTCCTGAACAGTAACACAATAGCAGTTCACATGCTTTACCTATCATCCAGTCCAACAAGAAAAGAAATTTGTCTGAGATAAGATATTATCATATGACTAACGCCTGATGGTTAGGAAGATTGGAGATGTGTGCAAGTGAACTAGAGAGAAGGGAACACTCTAGTGAATGCATGACTTACCACATGTGGCCATGTCAGTACATTCTCTACTGTAATGATCTCCACCGAGGGTTCTTCAAATGCACACTGTTTCGCAAGCTGCAACATAGGGGACACTGCCAACAAGAAGAAGTGTGTAACATTAGTATGATGAAAGGCATGCACCGTGATTATGAATAAGTATTGAGATTTTACTACACCCAAATGAATAGCTGAGAAGCGGTATCTGTGCAAAATAAATATATAACAAAGCTGAAGGCCCCTCATTACAGTCATCAGAACATTCCATTCACAATCAAAGCAATTGATATATTAAACACCTGATTGAATTGACGAAAAGGTTTTCTCTTATTCATTCATCAATTCCACCTACCATATCAATTTCGAGTTTGGTGATTATTTATAATCATATAGCATCAGCACTAATTCTGTTTAGCTTCCCCTATGTTTCTAAACGCTTAAAGCATGCAATTTCAGCAGGGATGAACAATATTTGAAAGTAATTGAATATTCTGAACAGTGCCAAAACAATGAGTTACAAGCTGCAGATACAATAATAATTGTAGTAAAAAGTCTCTGAAGTAAGAGTAAATAAATACAGGATGTTCAGTAGGGAGAGTGAAACTCACTATTGATTCCATACACATCCCGCCAGAAATCTATGCTGTCGCTGTATCTGTCTTGATGTGTAATAGGAGCCATGTACAACTGTAAATGTACATACATAACTAATTTACATCACAAACAACATGGCGCACAAAAAACCTAACTTTATGCTAACTGGTTAATATATGCACATCCACTTGGTTGAATTTAATTATGTACAGTACAATATGTAGATTGATCAAATCTAATATAAAGATATACAGTGTTCGGATCCTTAGGATGTGAGAAGCAGAAGAGGTGATGAAGATTTTGTAATACTCATGTAAATCCTTCAAATCTTAGTAGTCCATCGATGCGATGGAGGCTATTTTAACATCTTTATTGCATTTTTGTGAATTCTATCGCTTATATGGGATGCTTACACTTAAGCACTGCTTAGGGGTCCGATAAATAGTGTTGTCAAAACATTGATGGGCCTCTGAATATAAAACACGTTCCCCTAGGGACCATTGATATCTACTTATACATGGAACACTAGCAGTCAATGTGATTCAGTTTAAGATTATCTTTTCACTCTAGCAAGTTCTTAAGGAATTCGAAGCTTAAGGAAGAGTAATTATACCGTTGCATGAGAAGGAAGTATAAGACCTCCAGGTTTTAACCAACGATCTCTGGCAGCGATTACACTCCCCAGCATACTCTGTTTTATGATGAAAATTAAAAATTATAGATTAACAATGTAGCGCTACTGGAAAAAATGAATCAGCTAGCACTGAACTCAGTACAACATACCTCGTACAAAAGCATGTAACCCATCCACTCTGATACAATCACATCAACCTTTTCATCAATGATCACATCCTGTATATACACTAGGTTAGAAACAAAAAATGAGAACTTGCTCAAGTTATCTCCTTTTGTTACATTTTCTCTAACAGAATAAAACTAATTAGTTCCACCCACTTTTTCTAGCATTGAATAAGCAATGATTCAGCAAGCTACGTGAATTTTCATTTGAAAAAATCATGTTTCAAAGAGAAAAATATAAAAGAAAAAACCCATAGAAAAAATGTCACCTCAACACGTCCATGCAGCACCGTAATGGTATCTGACAGATTGTTAGCTTCTACTACAGCTTTAGCCTGGTTCACAACACAAGAGACAGATTGTCAGTCAAAGCTCTTCAGTTCTTCTGAAGTGAAATAATGTTAAGTTTTTTGCATCAAGGACATATATAGTGCTCTTCAGACGAACAACGCAAAAGACCTACACAGCTGAGTCAACATTTTCATCACTATCAGTGGCACTAGATATGAATGAGCATACTTCGAGGTTGATGCCAAAATGATTGAATCGGTTCAAACTTTAATCTGTCACCCATTGCTAAAGAGTTGAGTAAGTAATAGTTTAACTGTTTGGGGTAATTTGCCAAATGCCGATTCTACTTGAGTTTGCACTTTGCACTACCAGGGGATTGACGGTAACTTTTTTCAGGGGCAAAACTAAAAGACTATAAGACACAATTCTCTAATGTAACAAAAATACCTGAATTGCAATATCACTAGCATCAACTGCGTACACCTGTTGGTCAAAAATGTTTCAAGTATTACGCAAGGAAGTAGAGGATAGTAACTTGTACGGAACTAATAGGGCTGGCAACCTCAGTACTGAAAGAATAGAAGACAAAACAAAACTCTAAAAACATGATACAAAGACCACGTCACAGTAAAAGTAACCATTACCCTTTTCGCACCAGCACGTGCACAGAAGATAGAAAGAATGCCCGTACCACATCCAACATCAACAACAACCTACAATTGTATCAGTAAGAAAGCATTATTATAATCTCAACAACACGCGGTTACTAATTGTCAACTTGACACTGCGGTACTAGCATCATTACTTTGCCTTGTATAAAACTTTGATGCTTCATGATTGCATCCCTGTAGGTTTCGGTCCGAACGCGATCCTGTGCTCAAATAAAATTATTAACATACTGCATAAATGGTCGTATTCACCATTCAAGAAGCAAAAAAGAGATAAAAACAAAACCTTGATCATTTCTTCATGTATTCCGAGATGCGCATAAGAGTTGAAATAAGCAACATCATATTCAGTACATGGTTTCTTCTCAGCTACCACAGCTAAATCGAGTGTTGGATAAATATCAACAGCGTCTCCACCTCTCCATCTACTACCTCTCCTGGACCGCCGCGGCCGCTTTTCGGACGATCCGAGGCTGGATTGATTGGAGCACGGCAGCATATCGTCGGAAAATATGGCTAAGGAGAGAAGCGGCGAAACCCTAATTTTGATTTTGCTTCAGTTGAGTACTCTGTGGTTTTTGAATTTGGGGATTGGTGAGACTGAAAGAAGGATTAGCGACGGTTAAACGTTAGTGTTGGGTCGTTGGTAATAATACAAGAGTTTTTGGACAGATGCAGTTGGAGATTCTGTAATAAGTATCTGTGGGTGCTAAGAGATACTTTTAATTGAAAAATATATTATATAAAATAATTGTTATTTTTAATAATTAAATCACCTACACACTTGATATTTTTATTAATGAATTTTTATTAATTTTATTTATAGTTTTTGATTTCGTACGACGAGTCGAAGCTGTATCGTTCAATACCGACTGAAAATCGTCGTATGTAAAATCGTCGTCTCCTGTCATCGCAACTCTTGGCTTTGGCGGCTCACCTCGGTAATGGTTTTCTGAAATTTCCCACTTGTTATTAGACCGCTCGTCAGTTGATGTTTCTAGGGTTTTATTCGATTCTGTTAGACACACAAACCCTAGAATGTCTTTGTTCGAAAATTCAGACCTTGATTTGTTAGATGTGGAGTTGGAATATCATATTTTGACCCCAATTCCTGCTAGGGTTTATTTGAGTTAGGTAGGTAAAGGTTTTAAATTGTTTGCATATTGATTTGAGGGCGAATTGGGTATTTTTAGATACTGCGAGTTGGATTTGCTGGTAGGTGTTTATGGTTTTATGTGTTGTTTCAGATGATTAAACGCAGGCGCGGAAGACCGAAGAAGCTTGATCCGATTCGTGGTGGAGAGGATGTGGGGGGTGGGAATCTTGTGAATAGTGTTCCTTCTGTGTTTGATGAATTTGATAATGCTGCATCGGATGCTGTTAATCATCAGGATGTGCTTGGGGATGCGGCGCTTGGAAGGTTAGTTGATACGATGGTTGATGATGTGGATCTGCATGATCAGAACCCGAGTAACAAGTATAGTGCCGCTTTTGATGAGCTACCTGTGACTAGACATTTGCAAACAGCACCGTCAGCGGTTGGTAATCAGCAATCGTTGCTCTCTGAAACGGTTATTGATACTCTAGTAGATACTGTTATTAAAAGACTGGCTGAAAGGGATAATTCAAGTAGCCAGCAGCCACCCTCAGGAAAGAAAAGTTCTGTTTTGAGGACCTTGCCACCGAAAGGGTTGGCTTCGGATCATATGGTTAATGCTGAGATTAGACAACAAGATAGATCGTTGCAAACAGAACAAACAGCATGTCATCAAGATTCTGAATACCAACAGCTGGAGTTAAACCGTGCCAAAGCTGTAAGAAAAAATGCCTGGAATAAAACACTGGTCACTGAGGATCAGAATCGTGTTTTGTCAATTTTCACTAGTTTTTGAAACATTATTTATTTTGCAGGTAATTGCTGAGGTTATGGGAATGCATGCTGCTGTACCATTTAATACGCCAGTTGATCCTGTTGCTCTTGGAATCCCTGTAAGTTCTGGTATCATAAAACATGTATTCTGTTTTGTATGAAGTTCTTGTCTTCTTGGGTTATATAAACCTAATCATTACGTGAGATGAGATTTAAGCTTCCATCAGTGAAGTCTGTATATGAACATTGATAGAGCCTTTCAGAAGCAAGGCCAATGATACTCTTAGCTATTCAAAACTAGCCAGTGCCTGTGGTCTGTGGTCTGGCTATAAATGCAATGGAATGTGGAAAAAATGAAAACTAAGTTAACCATTTGCCAAGCATCTCAGTGTTATTTTCGCCTTTACATGAGAATACAGGTTTTGTGCTTAAACATCTGTTTAAAGTTTAAACAACAGTGAATAGTTAACCTCATATTTATTTTTACTGTGTGGTGTAAATGTTTTTCCCACACACTGCAAAACTTCACACCTGTTTCAGAGTAAGTTATTTTTTAAACTTTGTTTAGATCATATACCTATGTCACTCTTGGATTTACTGGCTCTGTCATTTTGCCTGGTTGTTTTTGCTGTATACGGCATCCATAATTTCCTTGGATGATATCTTTAATGATTGGTATTCATAAATCTCATTTTAGGTAACCTTGTTCACTTTGGTGTATTCAGGATTATTTTGAAGTTGTAGACACGCCGATGGACTTTAGCACAATCTACAATAATATTGAGAAAGGAGTGAAGTACAAGAATTCAGAAGATGTACTCAAAGATGTTGAACGCATCTGGAAAAGCTGTAGGCAGTATTACAGTAAAGGTGATCACATTATGGACCTTATGGAGCTTGTCAAGAAGAACTTCATTAAATATTGGGCAGCAGCTGGGTTGCCTAACAAAATAGAGAGAGCCGGAGGTATGGATTTCTTAAGAACCTTTCTCCTTATTTAACTCGTTGGTCGAATATACGGATCACTAAATAAATCGGTGTTTATGTGGATATTATGTGTGTCAATAAAGTGAAGTTTCATGGAGGCTTTTTATCTAAAATTGGAATAGAGTCTGAAAAGTGCGCGTGTCTTTAATCTCCCATATATTTTCATCGTTTCAGGATACTTTGCTCTGTCATCGTCAATCCCGGCTCCCAGTAGAGTAGTAACTGAAGCAGAAGCACACCTCACAATTAACAACACTCTGTATGTACAACAAAATGCATTTCATCACCAGCAGCCTCTGCAACCTCACCAGGTTTATGTGCAATCAGACCAGCCTGACTATAGAACACACCAGCCTCAGCTGCCGCTACCAAGGGATACTCTGCACACCGATCGCACAGGTACATATTGGTTCAAGTCATCCCGCGGAAAAATTATTTGATATTTTTCTTTTCCATTGTTGGTGTAAATTCTAGTAGGGTTGTTTTTCCTTTCAATATTCCATGTTACCTATTTTTAATCATGCCTTCATTCATTTTCAGATTCTTCCATGGAGCAGTTGCAACAAGATCAAGACCACAGAGGACCTGATGAATGTGTGCTTGGTGACAATTCACAAGTTCAAAGCGGATCTGAGCCTCATCACGGAACCGAAAACTACAATCACATGAGCTATCCTTGCTCTATCAGTGAAGAGGAGTTACATGCCCAACATTTGGCTGATAATGGCATGTCATGTCCTGGTAATAAGAGAGATTACCTTAAGTTCAATTTCATCTTCAGCAATTTTTTGGAGTTACATGCCCAACATTTAACTCTTTGTTGCTTTTAAGACATTGCGCCCTTGATTTTCCAAATTGTGGACATGAGATTAGACAAGTAATTACGTTACCAGAAGAGATTAGCTAGTAAAATTCTGTCAAAGTGATCTTAAACGCTGAACAACAAAAATGTTTTGCCTGGTATATCTATTCAATTACTGATGTGTTTCATGAATGACATGGGTATTGAATTTGTTAACTATCTACTGCTTTTTATTCATTGTGTGACTTTGTCTACTTGGTGGTCTTACTATGATCTACTAGTTATATAAGAACACCCTCGTTCGTCCTTTATAAATTTATAACATTTATACTTTGTTTCCTCTCCGTAGACCCTACTATTGACGTCCTTGATAATGAGGCGGAAGGTCAAGCTATGATTGCAAACTCAATTCTAGGAGACTCCCCAAACTATAGCCAGAACAATGAGTTCCAACCCAGCTTTGATGCACTGCAACCCCATCTGTCACCATCTGATGGTGATGCAGGTTCTTCAGGTGTTGGTTGCTGCTTCTATAAATGCAATGTTGTATATATGAAATGGCGATGATAATTTCTTTTTATCCTAAATAGACTTTTCTAGCAAGAAGAAGAGAACTCGTGGCCCAACCAAGTGCCTTTATGTGTGGAGTCGACGTGAAGATAAACGTATTTCTGTTCCCATAAACAAGCTGGGAGAGCCCATAGGCCCGAAGGCAGCAAAGTTAAGCAATTTCCTAGGGACCATAGCTCGCGATGGGAAGTTGGTTCCGCTTAGTTATATCACTTGGAAAAAAGTTCCAGCAGAAGTTCAGGAAAATATATGGCAGCTTGTTCAGGTGTTTATCATACTGAAATATGGATATGTTAGTAAATAAACTGTTTTATTTTCTTAGCATTTATATTTATTTTGTAGTCGAAGTTTGTTCTGGACCCTGAAATAAGGGGATGGGTATTCAGAAACCTGGCAACAAAGTTTGCAAATTGGAAGGCACATTTGAAAGCCAAGCATTATAACCCACATCAATCGGACGAGGACCGACTAGCAGATCGTGACAAGAGAGTCCTTCCAGACCAGTGGCAAGATCTAATAAACTTCTGGAACTCAGAAGAAAGCCAGGTGTGTGCCACCATAAACTGGTTATCACATGTATTTTCAACATGATCGAAGTCCTATAATGACCACATTCTTTTATAGTTTCATCAGTTTATATTTCTGCATAATCTGCACTGCAGAAGCAAAGTGAAAGAAATAAAGCCAACCGTGCAAAGGTGAAGTTTTGCCATACTTCAGGCACAAAGAGCTTTGCACGTCTCAGTGAGGAGGTAAATACCATTTGATATAAAACTTGCGGTACGTATGAATATAAGTAAAATAGTTTTTTTCATTCTGTGTGGACTGTGTGAAGCTTATTTTCTTTTAGTGATTGAATAGGAAGATTACCTTTTTCTGTTTTGGTAATTATTTTGGTGGATTAGAAGGTCAAAACAGCCTCTCCAGTGCCTATGTGCTGCAAACTGTATAAAGTAGAGTTATTCAATATGCCTTGGGGTTGTATCTTACACTCTTCTTTTTGAACAGCGAGCCTTAAGCAACGGAAAAGAGCCAACCAAAGCTGAGCTGTTCATATTAACCCGTACTCGCAAAGATGGGCAACCTGTGAATGAGTCTTCGTCCATGGCAATTGTATGTTGCAATTTTACAGCTAATTATTTTATACTTGTATAACGATATTAGATTGTGAGTACTGACTTGAATTGTATCCGACTGTATGACTTCACTTTTTTTGCAGTCACAACTGCGGGAAAAAATGGCTCAGCTGCCTGAGACTGTCCAAAGTGATGATTGTGCTGATGAAATACTGTATGAGACGATTGGTCAGAATAAACGTAACAAGGCACGGATTTCTCGCCATGCTGGATCACTAACAATAGCTTCAGAAATCAAAAGGGCAGCAGATGAGGAGGTGAGTCAGATGCGACAGAAAATGGAACTAATGGAGCAAAAGTACAAGCATATGGAAAGTTTAATGAATAAGGTTTTATCAAACATAGACCCAAGTTCGACAAATGAGCAAGTTGACAGGCTAGTGGTGAGCATGTCTCGATGATTGTCTACAATTATTGTTACATTTAACAATTAGTCCGTTATTGACTATATTTTCTATGTAGTTTATTGAAGAATCTAGTGCTCCTGGTTTACCAATTAATCAAGTTCAGGCAGAACAAGCGCCTGAGATGCCGGCATCTTCAGAGGTTGGTTTCCTTTCTAGGCACTCGCATATTATATATCTTTTTGTTATAACAGCATATCTGTTTCTGATCTCATTAATCCAGAGAAACTTTAGCTTTTAGACAGTATTAAATTATGCGGACTTTTTTGTCTATTATCATTATTATATCGTCTTAACTCAACAATTACAATTCATTTAAGACTGACCCTTTTCACTTACAAAATATGGGTCCAGACGCATCCAAGGAAAAGACTCAAAGCTACATGGACATCATCACCCTAGACAGCACGCCATTCACAAGTCAGTAATTCTTTAAGAATGCCATTCCTGCTTTTGCATTCTTTTGAGAAATTACCAGAATGTTTGTAGCATTAGCATTTTAACTTTATGAAAATAAAAGAAAAACTATTAACTTTATCTAGCAGGCGATTTTCATCTGGCGTGAGGTTCATATCTTTCTTAGAGGACTTATTTTCAAATAGCCAATGGCTGCAATTATTAATTTCTCTTGGACCCTCCGATGTGATTATGGGGTAGGCATGGACTGTTCTTAAGTTGAAAATTAGGGCTCATTAAGAGTCTATCTATCAGCTAACTAATAAATGAATGGGCAGGGCCATCAATACGTTGGAATAGTAAGTCAGTTTATTTTTTATTTTATCGTGAAAATCATGTTTCACAATTTTGCAAAAAAAACATCATCAATTCTCAATCATGTTTATATAAATAAAAATGGGAAACAGCATGATCATGCTGAGTGCTAATTGCGATCAACATGTCGTCGTCTCAATGGCCACCAAATCTCCCTCTAAAACTCCGCCTCCAACTCTACCTCTACACAGCCATCAACAACACCAACTTCGGCACCAAACTCCTTACCGTCCTCTCCAAAGCCACCGCTCCTCCCTCTCCCCAAACTTCGATCGACTCAGTCCTCTCTTCCGACATCACGATCGACTCCGATCGCTCCCTCTGGTTCCGTCTCTTCCTACCTCCCTCCCCATCCCCCTCCACTCCCGTCATCATCTACTTCCACGGCGGAGGATTTCGTAACTACGCTCCCGATACCACCTTCTTCGATTCACTATGCCGAACCCTAGCTAAAAAAGTCAATGCGGTTGTTATTTCGGTCAACTACCGACTCACGCCTTTCTTTCGTTATCCTTGTCAATACGACGATGGATTTGACGTTTTGAAGTTTCTAGACGTGACTGATTGTTTGGAGGCTAATCAGATGGATTTGAGAAAGTGTTTTTTAGCTGGAGATAGCGCGGGAGGGAACATTGCGCATCACGTTGCGGTAAGAGCTAGTGGAAGTGAATTCAAGCGCGTGAAAGTGATTGGGCTGATTGAGTTGATGCCGTTTTATGGTGGAGTGGAGCGGACGGAGTCTGAGATGAGGTTGAAGAATGCGTTGATGTTGAATGTGGAGAGGACTGATAAGATGTGGGAGTTGTTTTTGCCTGAAGGTGCAGATAGGGATCATGGAGCAGCTAATGTGATGGGGCCTAATGGTGTGGATTTGTCGGGAGTGGAGTTTCCAAGGACGTTTGTGATTTGTGGTGGGTATGATCCGTTGTGTGATTGGGATAAGAGGTATTGTGAGTGGTTGGAGAAGTGTGGGAAGGAGGTGGAGCTTAAGGTGTACGAGAATGTGTTTCATGCGTTTTACTGTTTTGCGGATATGCCAGATACTGAGAGGATGGTGAAGGATGTTAAGGACTTTGTGGATCGTCAAGTTGCTGAAGTTGATGATAATAGTAACAATTGAGGTTGTTTCTGTCCTGTTCACTTTTATCACCTGGTAACTATTGACCTGTGCAGGTCATGTTCCGAAAGTTATCTGAACGATCTACTGGTGACCAAGAACATCCATTTATTATGCACTCTACCTATACTATATTTGAATATTTGATCCTGGTTTAGAAATGCATGCGCAGAATTGGTATTCTTTTTTGTACTGAAGAGAATAATAAGATGTGATTTGTATTTCTGTAGTTTTTACTATAAATCGCAATACAGCTTGTCAGATACTAATATGAAAAATCCAATGAAGGAATCAATGGAAATGATATATCGACAGGATTGTAAGGAAAATTGAATTGGGACTTATCATGGACGATTTCATTTAATCTTCACTTTGGGTATGTCTTCCTGGCTGCATTACCGAATTTACTTATATTCTAAGGTATCTACTAACATATTGCACATAACAAGTATCAACATTTACGCATTTCATTGCAGCGCAGGGCACCGGACATTTTTGTCAGTGCCCTGACATAATTGGCATCTGCAACGCGGAAATTTTGATCCTTGTTGTAATTTGGTAGTATGACTTCTTTGCTTGTAGATTGACTCGCAAAGGCTCCATTGATGAACATGTCGCCAACAGAATGAAAGCTCCAGGTTCGTCCTTCTATCTGTTTGTCTTGTCTCCATGTGATCTGCATAATTTTAACATTTAATACTCTCAGCACATTGCTTACAGATTGATTTTGATTTCAAACATTCTGATTGACGTTGTAATTACCTTTTTGTTGGCAGAATTTGGTGCAATGAACAGGTTAGATTGGCTCATAATGCTTGGGTTCATGCTTCCGCCTATTGCGTAATCGCGCCATCCTTTGTACAGGTTGTTGGCTACATGAGCATATCCATGCCTCACCCTGCAGAAAAGTTTTTAACATTATCAGATATCCTTTGTGCAAGAATGCACTTGATCATATTCAAGTTTAATATAATGGCTCACCTTGGCATTCTTTGATTAAGGTCTGGGCCGAAGTGGTTAAAAATGACCGTCACCTTCATATTCTTGTCCCTCAGGAAACCGTCATCGTGGCCTAAAAGCATGACCTTGTCATGGTTTCTGAACCAGTTGTTTGATATTGTAATGTCAGTAGAGCCACGTGTGACGTCTAGGAGGCCATCAGTGCACTGATAAAAGGTATTGTGATCTATCCAAATCTTTGATGATCCAACAAGTCTAATCGCATCACCATCCGTAGCGCTCAACTGCATTATCTGAGAATCTGGAGCTATTACAGGACCTCCTGGCATGGGACGACAGTGGTGAACCCGGATGCTGTGGATGATCACATCTGTCACCTCGTGCAGCAACAAACATGAACCTTCCGCAATGTGAATGCTTGAGCCTCTTCCGCCTATTGTCGTGAAGCTACTAACCAAGAGTGGTTGCTTCAGTTTGATCCTCATATCCCTCTGAAAGGTTATCCACACCTTACCCTTAATAACAGTAGCTCCGTATCTAAGCGTCCCTGGCTTTGGGCTAACAGGATCATCGCTCGGATCAGTAACCACATAGTGTAACAGATCCTTACCGACATTGTTTGACATTTTCCCTGCAAATCCAACCGAACAAGAAGCAAGCCTTTCCCTATTGAATACCCATTTGGTATCCTGTCTCCAGCACTTATCGATAACATTGAGTTTCTCAGCTGATCGTTTCTTAGCCAATGCAGGAGCTAGACACAAAAACAGAAAGACAAAAACTAAGATACCAGAAGCTTTAATTGGTAAGTAACTTGTAGCTGATGCCATATTCTTAAAATCAGCTCACTAATTTTAAAGCTGTTTTGTTAAATTGTGATGATGTTTCTATGCGAAGAGAACTGGGTTTTAAGTTGAGAAATTTGAAGTTGTTGGTAGGATTAGTTTACATCTGGTTGTGTCAGTTGCTGTATGGATGAATCACATTCACTTTGAGAACAATTTTCTGAAACAGAAGAAACGACTTGTCTATTTATAGGATTGCATTGCAGATCTGTTCTGTTATTTAGTAATATTATATTTATAGTGCAAACTCAAAATACAACATTATGGAACGTCATGAATCCTAAATCTGAGTCCATGAATTACTATAATGTTTGTCGTGATGACTTATTCTCAGACAGACGATACAAGAATGTAACACATTTAACGGCAACGTTTGTGTCACGATGACTTATTCTTACACTCATTTGATTCCCAGCTTCTGATTGAATCAGAGCTCACCACATCTGAACTTGGCATGAGTAGCATTTCCCCGAAAGAAGACGGCCAGTAGCAAAATAACCATCAGCTTGGTAAGACCCGAAGTTGTCTCTATCAACTTCCCAACCAAGTAAGTCTCCGTCGAGAGCTTCACAACTCTAGTCTTCCTCTCCTTCACATATCGACTCAATGCCTTTTCCGTCAAGGTTGGGGATATCTTCCCACCCTGTTCGATCACGCTGCTTAAACATCTAGCTAAGACTACCGCGTCTTCCACCGAAGCTGACCCGCCTTGAGCTAGGAATGGTCCCATGGCATGCATTGCATCTCCTGCTACTGCAACTGTTCCTTTATGGAAGTTTCGCCTCATCATATCCCATGGTGGTCGGTACTTGAGCTGCGCTAGGTGTAATGAGGTTGGCTCAGTGTTCTTCACCATGTCGCGAATCTCTAATGGGAAACTTTCTATAGCTTGCATTGATGATTGTCTTATGAGCTCTGCCTCGTTTACAATGCTTGGGTCTGTTTTCACACAAAAATATCATTTTGAGTCCATTACGTTGGTCCATTGAATAAAACTTAAAGAAAGGGCATACCTTGAGAAGACCAGTCCCTGGTGATGAACCAGTAGACCAGATTATCAGTCATTGGCATCATCCCAACTTGAACATTTGGTGAATCTATGCTCATCACCAAGAACTCATTCTTAAAATGATGACCCTCTTCATAATAAGTGTATCCCCTCACCGCGCAAACTGTAAACACTCCGGTAGCTCTTACACCGACGTAATCCGCTACAACCGAGTTAACCCCATCAGCTCCAATCACCACCTACCATTCCATAACCCAAGAGGATAACACTAAGTCTCATAGAAGTAATATTGTTAGAAACTAGTTCCAGTGTGCATATTTCTGCGCGTACCTTGGCCTTGAGCTGAGTCCCGTTGCTTAGCTCAAGTAACGGGGAGGAACTATACGAATCCAGTTTCATTGAGGTTACATAGCGGCCAAACTGTATAGTGTTTGGATGAAGCTGTTCAGCCATGGCTTCGATAAGGTTTTTTCGCTTCAAACATCTTACTTCAGGTAGCTTCCCTCCTTCCTCGACATCCCTGAATAAGTAGAACCATAGAAGTTTCAAATTAAATCCTTAGGATCCAGAGGCGGATCCAGACCTCGGAGTAAGGGGGCAAAAAAATGAATAACAAGACTAACTAAAACTATACCTAACTAAAAATCGAACCCAACCCCTCCTCAGTTTAAAAGTAAGCTAACCCAGTAGGCTAAAGCAACTTTAAGCAGCTACTCAATATACATAATAACTATAATGTGAAAAACTAGCTTAAAATCTTAGGGGGGCAAGGGATCCACTACGCTATGTGAGTCTTCATGTTCTGATTCAATTTACGTGTTATATAAAATCTTAGGGGGGCAAGAGATCCTGCAATCCCTCCTTAGATCCGCCTCTGTTAGCATCCATTCATTCTGCTTCATACGCATACGATAAATCGGCATAATGGGCATGGGTTCGGTTCCTTTGCGAGCCCCCTGTATTTGTGCAAATTGAGATTCTTCTATTTGTACTTTTGTATTAACTATATGCACATTCAATTTGCATTTGTGCATTTAGCTAAACGACAAAATTGTGACAAAAAAATATAGTGCAAATCTGCAACCGTTGGATCAATCCAACGGCGAGATGCCTAGGTCGCAAGGATCGCAGACTTTTAGGGGGTCGCAATTGAACCCTTTCCTAATGTGCATTTCCTTAGTTTTATCCAACTTGCTCCTAACTAGCAAATATTCTAGTCTAACTGTTTGCTCAAAATGTGCTCATTCAAAAGGTGCCTCATCCCAATCTGTTTGCATCATTAGACTCCAAATTCGAACCTTTCATAACATAAGTCGAAAAATGAGAATCAGAACAACCCAACTCACCCAAAACTAAACTCATTTCTCCTGGTGGTGCCTAGAAACAAATGCTGCCCTCTGCAAAATCCAAAACCAAAAAAACTTCATGCCAACTGAAATCCAAGAAATACAAACACGCACTCACTCGATTATACAACAAATACCCTTCAATCAGAACAGCTGTCCGCCTAAGCTTAGCAGCCACGCCGAGTTGCTCCAGAGCATACCACCCATTAGGCTGAATGATTATAGCTGTTCCGATAGCTCGAAGGGTCTCTGATCTCTCCAACACCACACTCTTTATACCCTTCCTGAAACAATGCACACAAAATATCTCATGTTATTGTTCTACATGCTAAACTTATGTCTTCGTCGAATTTGGTATGATATATATATTTAAGTATCACCTTTGAAGAGCAAGCGCGGTGGCTATACCGCATATACCTCCGCCGACGATGACTATGTCTGTCTGCTGCTCCTCCATTCTGATGTCTTCACAAAATGAGACAACAGAGTTGTATGAAGTCGAAATGAATTAGTTGAGAATGTCATGAATATTGATGTAACGATATTTTATAGAATGTGTGGATGTATAATAACAACATACATGAATCTAATCTGCATTATTAACAAGAGATTTTCTTTAACAATTTTGTCTCATTCCTTCAATTCATTTTTATTAAAGGCAGTTAATCAGTCCAAGTTGTACCCCAACAATTCAAAAAAATATTTCAATTGGTAAGATTAAGATTACACTCAAAAAGGTTAAAATAAGGTTTCCATATGAAAGATATTGATCATGTATAGTAATGGTCCAGTCGTTTGAGTTAATGTGGCGTTTAAGATTCATCTGTTTGGGGGGGGGGGCTGGATTGACTGACAGTTTGGTAGAATGGTGAGTGGTTCGTGTTTGTTTGGTTGTGTGTCGTTTGTCGGTCCAAGAAGAGTAGTTTGTGTTACGTGGATAGCTTTATCACCAAGAGACGCACCAAACATGTGCATGGCTCTGGCTGTAATGTGTATTCTTTTATTACTTCACCACAAGATCAACCAACTCACTCTGTTGTCCACCTTTGTTTATACATTTTTGATTTTGTCATGTCATTTGACTGTTTATTGCTGCTACTCATAACTGATTAACACCCCTCTGCTTTAATAGTTTAATTAACATGATGTCTCCTACTTTGAATAAAACCCGGGTCATCGGATCAACCCGGACCGGGTCAATGCGAGTCGGATCGGTCCGGGTCGATCCGGATGTGCATCTTTAGTTGGTTTAATAAAAATTAAAGGTTGAGACAATGTCCTTTCGTTTCACAAATATTTACTTGTCTTTGTAAAACCTTACTCTCCAAAAAAAATATTTGGTGAATTTGATGATTAATTTTAGTTGAAATTACACTAACTTATAATAATTTTATTATTTGTATCCAAACCAAACAAATTATTTTCCAATTCAAATCATTTATTTAGTAAATACTCTAATTAATTATACGCACACTACAAATCTATTACTCTAGATTTATAGAAAATGTTAATAATAATAAATAAGATTTGAATTTCCCTCTCCGCAGTTGCTCGAAGCTTCGTCACCGTCACCGAAGACGATCATACCTCACGATATCGATCGGCGCAGCCAGGTAAATCTCCACTCTCCATCTTCATAATGGCCTATCGTCTTCTCCATTCCGTTGTCGCTTTTTGCTATAGTTTGAGCTCGTTTCAGATCTGCCGCTTAACTGACGAATTTTCAGATTCCATTAAATGCATTTACGCTTCCAGCATATCATCTTACTTTGATCATCAATTCATCTGGATCGCTTCTTGTCGTTGTTGTTGATTTCAACCTCTTGTTAATTTAGGGTTAGGTTAATGTATTGGAATCTGTAGTTGCAGCAATGTGCAGTATTAGGTTTATGATACTTGACTCGATTTTTTTCGTAAATCTATAGCCTCATGTGTCCAACGAGTTCGATTTGATGTGGTGCGTAGTTAACTTTGTAATGGATATGATTGTTTTTTCTAAGAGTTGATATAATCGGAAATTTGGAAGCACTGCTAGATGGACAGTAAACAGGAAATTGATAATCCAAGGAAACGAAAGACGCTAGCGGTGAGTGTGATATACTGGACATGGAGTTATAGAGTAGTAGTTTTACGAATAGATTTGTAATACATGCTTTGTTAGATGGATGGAAAAGAAGGAGAGACTGCAGTTGATGCAGCTACTGATTTGGAAGCCCTGGAGACGGATGAGGCAGAGGAAAGTATTGAATCTGAAGAAATGAAACAAGAGCTCAGCTGCATTGTTGAAAAGATTGAGAGCTTCACTCAGCTGGTATGTAAATTTGAATTACAAATAATGACTTCACCGCTCTTGCATGACATCCTTTCTTTTGTATGTAGTCTAAACATGGAGATTTCATTTTAAGAATTTTGATATTACAAGTATAAGTGCATTAGTTAATTTAGGGATGTTTCAATCTTAAGATGCTGTCCATGTAGTAACACAATGAAGCGGTCTTAATTAGTTGGAGGCAAGTATATTCTCATATTTGTCTATATACAGCATGAATGTTTACGTTTTATAATTGTTGTTTATAAATGATAGGCATTTTAACAATGTGTCGCGAAAAGATGATACCCACTTCTGTCTGTTCAGCCTACCTTAGTTTATACTTATGCGATGGCCTGTAGCAGAAAACTTATTGGATATGGCACTGACATTTTACTGATCAATCTACAAGGTGTCAGAGTTGCTGGAATTCGGAAAAAAGCTCTTCAAGGATCTGAGCGAAGAATTTGAGGACCGGGTGATCATGTGAGTTTATTATGTATAAGCATTACACAAAGTTGGATTATTTGTCCAATTTGTTCCCCTCGGAATTTACCAATGCAGGTAAACACAATCTGAAATACTTGTGCAGGATTCATAAGGAAAAGATGGACAAATGGCAGGAGGAGATGAGAGATCTACGACTTTTGGATGCATCAAATGAGGAGATCAAAGCCCTAGTGCAAAAAGCTCAGTATCTGCTTCAAAGCATCCAAGGCTGATTCATCAGGGGGAGCTGCACAAATAAACTAATTCACTTCAAGTCTTTTCGTTCATCGCTGGTAAATGTAGTGCTATAACTCATATGCTGCAAAGGTACTTCTTAGAATCATCCAAAGGCAAAAAGAGAAGTCAGGGAGTTGTTATAACATTGTACAGTAAGGCCGAGGACAGTTTAAGTCATGTTAAAACTAGATGGATTGATCTAAATCAGTCTTGCTGACCTCTATGGATACTGTAGTGATTAATGACATGGTTTATAAATATAGAACGCACCAACTTCACTTTTTATGAACAGAGGAGGGAACATCGAGCTTATATCTGGGTCAGCTAGGTAAACAAAAAGCTTCAGTATAAGAATTAGGGTCTTAAAAGATCATTTACGGCGACCCACTTTAAAAAGGCAACTCATAATAGGTGTAATACTAAACATTGATTATTACCTAGAACAGAAGACACGGCAGCTAACAGCTGATGCTGATACTTAGTCGGAGCCCCGGTGTCTATGGCTCTCTTCTAATATTAGAAACTTCGGGTCGGGTCGATTGCATCAAAATAACCAAGTTGTACATATGTGCGAAGCCAAATTGAAAAGTATTTAATTTTTCATTTTATGTTAAAATGTACACCGATTTTTAATAAAAAAATTAAAACTACTCAATTTCGTAAGATACATTGAATTTAAAAATTAGCTATAACAGGTATCCTGCCAGGCGATGCAAAGACAAGGGAAAAGAGAGAAGAGGTTATTTAACAATATGGGTGGGATCAGGGAGAAAACAAGGATCAAAGACTCAAAACACCTGCACTGCTGTTGTGTTTGGATACAAATGAAAATGAAATCACGAGACAAACCGAGAATGTAAACAAAACAGACGGATGATATGGTAATCAACCAGTCCCTCTATTTCCTATAAGAAGTATGGCACGCCAGTCCTAGGCCCTCTCATCTGGTTGTTCTCTTCTGTTTCGGTGAAAAACTTCACTTCTCTTTCCTGTTCAATATAAACAATAACAATTATCTTCTAGCAACAAAGGAACTGCACTTACTGCAAATTTAAACGAGAATCACTTCTTCAATATCATTTGTACTAACTATAATATCGTAGTAAACATCATCGCGAACAACTCAACCATATATTACTCATGAGGCAGGAAAAATAACGTACCATCTTCTCATTGAAGCTCAATATAGATGCCACGTTACCACAGCGATAACAGTAGTTAGGTGCTGACCATACCTGCATAGCCATTATTGACCATTCAGCATAATAGTAAGTTTGAGAGGAGGAGATACCAAATTACACTCTAAACAGGCATCAGACTGAAAGTGTATTTAAAGATTTCACTTACTGTCACAAGCCCTTTGTCCTGAAACATGTATTTGAGCCCTTCTTGTACAAGTTGATGAGCACGACAAACCAACTCCAAGTTATTAATGTGGTTGAACTGCAAGGACATAGGCCATGAATACTGATTAAACTGAAACAGGAGTTTATATAAGACAAGTGCAGGTGATCGCATCGCACCTCAGTTGTGACCCTGGATCCAAAAAGCCATCCTGCTCCACGCGGACTTACGGCCCATGTCTCAATCTCCTCAGGGTCACTCCACATAAGGTCACAAAATGGCCCTTCATGAGGAATTTCACAGTTGCGGTCAATGATCCTGATCTGTAAAGATGCAGCAGTTACGAATCGAGACAGTATGTTACAAATTTACGACTTACGCAAACGCTATCACCACAGAAAGATGTTCGAACTGACAAAGATTTGAGAAGTACTACTATTTACTACGAAGGGTTCAGAAAAAAAATAACAGCAGCCATCTTTAACAAGTGACAAGCACGTCAGTAACAAAAAGATATGGTAAACTAGAAAAAGCTGCTCCTTGAAGTACCACATGGCTGCAACACATGTCTTTCAATTAGTGGAAACCCAGAAACAGACTTCGACTTCACGTTGTAAGAAGCCGTGACACAGAGAAGGGCACACCAATATGACTGAAATCATATGTCGGTTTCCAGACAGAAAAAGTAAGGACAGAAGATGTCACCAAATGATGTTTGACAAATTCCCCCTCAATTTGTGAAAGTAATAGAAAAAAATGATGATTCAGAGCCAGTATTTCATTACAAGGTACACCTCTACACTAATGTACGAAACCAGACCGGAGATAGACTAAAAATGCAAACTGCAACCAATTAGCTTTTTACCTGGTCTATAGTTCGAACATCTGGAGAGAGGCCACCGTGGACACATAAAACCTGTAATTCAGATATCAATTATGATAGTTAAATTCATAAAATTGATTGAAATTAAATGTAAAAATATGATATAGAGGCTTACTGTTCCATCGATAATTGCGGATAGAGTTAGAAAATCAAAAACATCTGTACAGTACCGCCAAGCATTAGCATTTCCGTACTTTCTTTGGCATTCGTCATAGAAACCATATACCTATCGATATTAAAATTTAAAACATCAAAATCTGTTTTACCCCCAACAACTCTTCAATGTCTATAGCAGCTTGAATTTAACGAGATGTGAAGCAATTTCAAAATTTACATATATGCAACAACATTACCATAGTATAGTTATACTAATTTACACATTTTATATATAAACATCTATTAAGAAGAAAAAACTCTCGTAAATAATGATTAATGAGTGACTTATCTTACAAAATATCAAAAAAGAAGATAACTGCATGGTGACAAAAAAATACAAACAACCAAAATTGAGTTTATTGTCAAACTAACAAAAACAAAACAGATGAGTTAAGCATATGATCGGTGATGACTATGGGTGCCTACAAAATATTTTCTAATTTTCAATAATAAACACCCGGTCATTAATCTTTTACACCACGTACTTTCTTCGAAAACAGAACATTGCCTAATAACAAGATTGCTGAAAGAATGTGTAGGTCACGTTCCTAACGCTGAATCGAACAGCTGAACAAAAACTTGATATAGACATTGTAGTTGAACTAGAGAACTTGTTTTATATTTTAAAACCATAAACTTTAGCAGTTTATGACGCAAGCTGGACAAAACCACTACAAATAATACCCAGAAGAAGATTAAGGAGGTTCAAGCGCAAACAAGTGCATCCAATGGATACCTGAGTTAGCTGCCTACTCTCATGGTTTCCACGCAAAAGAGTGATATTGGCAGGATATCTGTAACCAAAGAGGTGGTTACACTAAGCAATTGAGAAAAAACAGCATTTTTACTCTGATCACAGATGACTCATAAATCATAATAACTCATTTTAAATTCAAATACATATCTGAACTGATAAAACTGAACACTAATAACTCATAGAATAAACACTGTTTTTGTTATTTTACGATTGGGAAAATAGCAGTTAATATACAGAGATACATCTGAAACTAAAAGAGCAACCAGTATGAATATAATGGATCAAATATGTACATGTACAAGACATTTTAAGTATGCCCCATTTAATTCACCACTTTTTCACTGGATCATAGATTTCAATCAACCATTCAGAGATATAGTTGATTATAGTACAGTTATTGTTAAATGTATCAAATTCATCAAGGAAAAATACACAGACTCCAGAAGAAAATGTAAAATATATATTACCTAGCTTTTAGAAGCAAAAGAATTGTGAAAACCTCCAGGCTATTGTATCCACGGTCAACAAAATCACCCTACATAATTCACACACTATGATACAGATAGCTAAATTTAATTAACTATAAAACCATGTCATCAAAAATAAAATGACTAAGCCTCAAAATATGATTATACCATGAAGATGTAATTTGTTTCAGGAACATGACCTCCTGTCTGGAAGAGCTTCATCAAATCATGAAACTGACCATGTATATCCCCGCAAACCGTAACTGGGCTATTAACAGGCTGAACATTCGATTCCTCAATTAGTATATCCTTCACCTGGACAGTGACAAAAATACAGTAATAAGCAACACTATAACCTCTTTCCGCATTGCACCAACTACCAACAAGTTATATAAGAAAAGATAATAGATATCGACCTTTGTTGAATAAAAACTAATCCTTTACATAATTCTTCAAGAAACTAATTTAGGGTAAACATACTTAATGGAAATTTAGGGTTTAGAAATGGGACACCGAAAATTTATGAAGCAAGTGGAAACTGAAATGATATGATTACGTATTCGCAGAGAAGCTGTAGTTGGTCTTCGGCCAAGTGCTGTCCCTCTTTAACCTTGGAGATCCACAGATCCAGATCCATCGTCATCGCTGCTTGTCCAGTTGCAAAATAATCCTCCTCTGGGGGCAAAAATGATGTAGTTACTACCGGAGGATCGACGGACGGCGGAGCGAGACTAGAAGAGGTTCGTGAGATACGATGAGTTTTGGTCTCGCTAGAGACTTGGTCAACGATCTCTTCCTTCCCAGTACGCTGATATTTTCGTTTCGATCCCTCAACTTATAATATTTTCGTTCACTTTAAAAAGTGTTAAAGAGTAATTATTTGTTACAATTGCAGTATTAACTCTTCACTAATTATCTTAGCCCAAGGGTGAACTGACGGTTTCTTTTTAAAGCCACAATTCATATTCCAATTTTACCCATGATTAAATCAATAATTAAAATTTCATATAATTATAGAGTTATGATAGACTGCATATTTATTATTTTATGTTATTTTAAACATATTTTAGATTAATCAGTGCACAAATATGCGCCAAATTACTAGTATTATTTAATCCTTAATCGTTCTTTAAAACTTGCTTTTAATGTATATAAAATGATTAAAATTAGTTCTCAAAATTCGTCCGCATAAAAACTATTTTTAGAAGAACACTTACAAATTCATTAATTACCAAAACCCACCCAAAACAGAGAAGACTAATGATTTGGTATGTAAACATCCTAAAAATGGGACAAACAGTTTCTTCTGTTTTACAGGTTTGGTTCTCAAACTAAATGCCAATCATCAGTGCAGCAACTGACTCAACGAATATAAACTAATACTCCCACCAGATTCAGATTCATCTGCGTATAAAATCCCACTTCAAACAACACAAGAAAATCATCAAAAGCTCTTCAAACGACACTTAAATCATCAGCTGCTCATTTTTAGGAAATGGCTTCAGTTACAAGTTCCTCACTTTCAAAAACTCTAGTGTTCTAGTTTCTGTCTTTCTGTTTTTGTGTCTAGCTCCTGCATTGGCTAAGAAACGATCAGCTGAGAAACTCAATGTTATCGATAAGTGCTGGAGACAGGATACCAAATGGGTATTCAATAGGGAAAGGCTTGCTTCTTGTTCGGTTGGATTTGCAGGGAAAATGTCAAACAATGTCGGTAAGGATCTGTTACATTATGTGGTTACTGATCCGAGCGATGATTCTGTTAGCCCAAAGCCAGGGACGCTTAGATACGGAGCTACTGTTGTTAAGGGTAAGGTGTGGATAACCTTTCAGAGGGATATGAGGATTAAACTGAAGCAACCACTCTTGGTTAGTAGCTTCACGACAATAGATGGAAGAGGCTCGAGCATTCACATTGCGGAAGGTTCATGTTTGTTGCTGCACGAGGTGACAAATGTGATCATTCACAGCATCCGAGTTCACCACTGTCGTCCCATGCCAGGAGGTCCTGTGATTGCTCCAGATTCTAAGATAATGCAAATGAGCGCTACGGATGGTGATGCAATTAGACTTGTTGGATCATCAAAAATCTGGATAGATCATAACACCTTTTATCAATGTAACGATGGCCTCCTAGATGTCACACGTGGCTCTACTGACATTACAATATCAAACAACTGGTTCAGAAACCATGATAAGGTCATGCTTCTAGGTCATGATGACGGGTTCTTGAGGGACAAAAACATGAAGGTGACCGTCATATTCAACCACTTCGGCCCTGACCTGAATCAAAGAATGCCAAGGTGAGCCATTATATTTCTTCTGAAGAAAACATGAGAATATGATCAATTATATTTTTGGGCAATGGATATCTGAAAAAGTTTGAATCTTTTTTACAGGGTAAGGCATGGATATGCTCATGTAGCCAACAACTTGTACAAAGGATGGCGCGATTACGCAATAGGAGGAAGCATGAACCCCAGCATTATGAGCCAATCCAACCTCTTCATTGCACCAAACTCTGCCAACAAAAAGGTAACTACAACGTTAAGCATAATGTTCAAAATTTATATAAATCAGTAAGCAATGTGCTGAGAGTATTAAATGTTAAAAATATGTGCAGATCACATGGAGACAAGACAAACAGGTAGAAGGGCGCTCTTGGAGTTTCCATTCTGTTGGTGACATGTTCATCAATGGAGCCTTTACAAGTCAATCTACAAGCAAAGAAGTCTTACTACCACATTACAACAAGGATCAAAATTTCCGCGTTGCGAATGCCAAGTATGTCAGGGCATTGACAAGAATGTCGGGTGCCCTGCGCTGCAATGAAATGCGTAGATGCTGATAACAATTCCAGTATGTCACTACAGACCTAGGAAGTTATGCTTAAGCAAACGTTGTAATGCTTTCAATACAATAAAAAGTTAAAAACCAAATGTTATTTTCAATTAGGCCCTCAAAGTTAGCTTCACTTACAAATGCACTCCTCTCTTCTGTTAGAGTATCAGCAGTCTTCGTTTCCTCTCATTTCCAAAATCGCCAGAAAAGTAAACCCTAACCTCCGACAACCCTTCAATTCGATTCAATTCCGAACTCCAGCTTTACGGTGGCCCTGTTTCATACAATATCCTCCAGCTCAGGAGCATCTGATTTCGCGGTCATCTGATCATTTACTAGTCAATATTTTAGCAAAGAATTGCTTTTGAATTTTAACAATCGCATGAAATTGATACTCGAATCGGCCCTGAATTGAAGGTGAGAATCTGTTCATTGTGTACCTTGATTGATTCTTCCGTTAAAGGTGCGAACTCTGAAACCCTAGAAGTTGATCAACATGTTTTGGTTGGTTAGGTTTTGTTCAATGAGTGCCTATGATCTCGATCCATCTAAAAAGATGTTTTCATAATTTTTGTCTTCTGATTGAGATTAACTTGCAGGTCATGGACGCAGGACCAGTGTTGGATTTTAATTTGGAAGAGGATAATGGTGTGCAAGTCACTGTAGCGAATAATAACGATATATGTGTAGTTATTCCGGATGGGCATGGCTATATACCAGAACCTGAGTTACGGTAGTAAATCTTGATGTTGCGGGATATGTACCTGAACCTAAGGTGGGTATGTTGTTTGACTCATTGGAGATGTTTATGAACTACTATAAAAGGTATGGAGAGAAGAGAGGATTTCCAGTATGTCAGAGAAGTTCAAAGGTTGGTAAAAATGGAGATGTTAGATGGGTAACTTTAACCTGTCAGAGGAATGGCAAAACACGGTCCACTTCAGAGAATCCCTTGCCATCGACTTTGACTAATAAAACTGAATGTAAGGCGAGGTTGAATGGGAAAATTGAGACTAATGGAGAGTTGAAGGGAAAAGTGCAATTGACCTCTATGTTTTAGAGCACAATCACGCCTTGATCCCTGATAATGCGCGTTTTTTCCCTTGTAATAAAGGGTCAAAGCAGAATTTGAAAAGGAAGGAGGTAAGTGACCGGCCCAAGAGAACAGTGCAGAGAAAAGGGAATTCTTTTGGGTTGGCTTCTGGAGGATGTCAGAGTTTTTCCTATGGAGGATTTCCTTGCACAACTTGGCTAGGGGTAGGGGACGCTGAAGCTCTGGGCAAGTTTTTCATTGACATGCAGAAACCAAACGCCAACTTTTGGTATGCAATTGATTTTGAAAGTAGTGGAAAAGTCAGAAACGTTCTTTGGGCTGATGGCAGAAGTCGTTCTTTGTATAAGCAGTTTGGGGATGTGATTATGGTTGACACCACATATATATCAGAAAAGTACGACATACCCCTTGTTGTTTTTGTTGGTGTGAATCATCATGGACAGTCGATCTTATTTGGTTGTGGGTTGATATCTCATGTATGTACGGCTGCATATTCTTGGCTTTTTAGGAGTTGGCTGGCCTGCATGGATAATTGTCTCCAAAAGCTATTGTTACTGACAGAGACACACACTTGAAAGAAGCAGTTAAAGAGGTATTTCCTGAATCTCGTCATCGCTGGTGTTTATGGCACATTATGAAAAAATTGCTTGAGAAGTTACGGTGTTATTCCGAATATCAAGAAATTAAGATAGTTATTCAAGGTATAGTTTATGACTCAAAATCTGAGGAGGAATTTGAGAACAAATTCGCAAGTTTACTAGAAAAACATAATCTTAAGGACAATCAGTGGTTGATGACTCTATATGGCGAGAGATCTCACTGGGTTCCGGTGTTTGTGAAAGACGTCTTTTGGGCTGGGATGTTAACGACCGAACGTAGCGAAAGCTTGCATCCTTATTTTGATGGCTTTATGGGTTCAAAGACGACTCTGAAAGAATTTCTAGACAGATTTGAGGTGGTTTTGCTGAGCAAGGCAGAGCTAGAGGCCCAAGCTGATTATAATTCATTTAACTCGGTGCGTCGCTGTGTTACTAAATATATTATGGAGAAACAATTTCAAGATGCATACACAAATGAGAAGTTTAAGGAAGTTCAAGATGAGTTTGCAGGAAAAATGTATTGCAACGTCCATTTTCTTAACAAAGAGGGAGAAACTTCAACATACCAGGTAATTGAGGATGAAGAAATCGTGCATAAGGAAAACGATGGGGTCTACACTGTTCATCTAAACGAAGGGGGTTTAGAGATGAATTGCATTTGTCAATTGTATGAAAGTAATGGTATCTTGTGCAGACATATCCTCGCTGTGCTGAGCCACAACAAAATCAAGTCTATTCCTTCAAAGTACATACAATCGCGATGGAGAAAAGATTTGAGACGAGCACATACAACGGTCAGAGTTGACAAGTATAATTCAATCGATGATTCTCAGAGACAGCGCTACACTGAAATCTATAGGCAGTTTTATGATGTGGTGGACTTGGCTGTTGGATCAGATTCTAAAACAGACATGGTTCTGAATGTTATTCATAACATAAAACAGAGATTACTGGAAGCAGGCGACAGTGGTGTTGAAAATTGAAATATCACAGTAGGGTACAGTGAAATGATTGGGCATTCAGGATCAAATTATTGAAATACCACAGTAGAAGTATAGACAAGTGCATGTCCAACGTTTAAATGATGGGGCATTCGGGATCAAATTATTGCGGGGTTAATATGATACTCACCTTATCTGCTTGTATGCATCTTGTTCTCTGGAAACAATCTGATTGTGTTACTATAACCATACAAGGTTTCTTTTCATGTTGCGAGTTCAGTTCAACTCCTATTTAATCAGTCATTGCTAGTCCCGACTTTTGTATTCCCGCACATCTTTCAGGTATGCTTATTCGAGTGTGAAGAAGGGAGTAATTATGACATTCTGTATCTGCAAATACAGCATTTCTTCTTTCGTGCGTGGTGTGAACCTAATAATGTTGCTCATTTGATAAAAGTGGAATTATCTGATAGATGTATTTATCACTTGAGATTATGCGGAGAATTCTAGAATCTAGATTATTTTGAAGAAAATTGCCTCCATGTTTTGCATGTGAGTTCCTCTGTTCTGTCAAGGCTCCCCATGAAGTAGATGTCTGTTTTAAGGTGTCAAAGGATATGGTGATGTCTCTATCAGTTAATGCCAAATATTAACTTGAGGATTCAATAATGGAAACTAGATTTCTCGAGTTGAACAATTCTCTGTAACCTTTGGTAAGATAAAATATATCATGTTAGGATCATTCATCATAAACGAGTCAAGTTTAATTTGCAGATCATTCTCTTGGTTTCGTACTTTAATACTCCAGCTATAAACGAGTCAATCCTCGGTAACGTTGGCAAGTTTCTTCAACAAAAACCCTTACAAAGTTAACTCTAACTCAATGTAGTAAACGTATGCTTGTTTTAGAACAGGAAATTTTTTGATGGGTCCCAAATTTTACATTAGACAGGTTTGAGGATTTGGTTGAAAATACAAACCAGCCGAGTGAAATGTCTATCAACAAAGAAAAGGAACAAGGCGACATTCATTATCAAGGCAAAAAAATGTATCAGAAGCTGATCCAAAATTTTGAACGCACAATTCTTGGAACTTAAAAGTTAGTAATTTAATGACATCAACATACAATTCTTGGATTATTTTCCTTTGTGAATTGGAATGCCGATTATACATAATTTGTCACGATTGCCCGAAATGAGCTTCAAGATCTCATCTAGCAGTAAAACATAACTTTCTTCACATTATCTTTGAGTGCAGGCAAGGGTCTCACTGCAGTATTGGTCACAGGTCTGGTACCGCGCCCACCTCCCATGCCCCCACGCTGCCCACCAGGTACTCCACTCGCCATTGAACCACTATCAGAATTCTCTGGTTCCATGTAAAATCGGGCCCTAAAAGCTGCTAAATGAGCATAATATGCGGGAGGAACTATAAAATAATTAAACAATTAGTATCCGACCAGGAATTGCAAAACCGAGCAAACCAGAAGGGTATCAAAACAATATTGTACAACACTTGAGTGCACTCACCTATTGAGACGGATCGAGTGCACCTCGCATATCTGGATGAATGATTCAAATGGGTTAAACAGCCACGTTATTAAATTAGCATGAGAAGAGACACAGCTTGAGTGCATGAACAGTCAATATTATTGAAATGAATTCATTAGTTCAGGCCACTCACGTGTAGCACAGGTTATTTGTGAGTGACTGCAGTTCATCAGCGGTGAATTTGTTCTCATCCCACAAAACATGATAGTGAGCAGGCCTGCTTGTTCCCTATTTAAATAAAGTATGATTAGAACATACTGTAAAACACCAAATAACATCATCGCAGTTGATCCATTTACCTGAATACCAGCATGACTGCAAAGATAGAAATCAAATTCGGTGGGATGGCAGATCTTGGAGTCCACCACAGTGCCTGCAAAATGATTATATAAATCCCATCTCCATTAAAATATAGCTGACGTCAAAAAGCATGTAAAAACAAGAGGCAACTCCAACCTGGTAGAATGTTGCCACTTCTATCAACAGAATTCCGATCATTGTGGTTGTTTGCAAAAAGCCTGGTGTGGTGACGCTTCTGAACTACCACAAAAGTCACAGGAGGCTGGTAGTTTGGCTCCAGTGATGCACACGCCTGTCAGTTTGAATAGATAACATTAATGTCGTTATTATTTATTTGAATTAATATGTTTCAGGAATGAAGATTTATCTGGACTTGGTCAAGGGGGATTAGAGGGTGTTATTACCCTGCGAATTGCATCAAGCTCATAGAGAAGCACTTGATAGAATTGTCCTTCACTAACTCCGTCCCTACAAGCATGGAATACCATCTGTCAGAAGCCCAGTTTGTATGCTAAGGCATGATTTACGTACATGAAAATAAAAAAGTACCTATAAAATATAATGCGCTGTGGTTTCTGCCCTGTAGCTCTTCGGAAAGAAATCAGAAGCTCCCTATCACATTTTGAACGGGCTTAAGTAAACAGCAAGCTTTGAAAGCAGTCTCTCAAAAGAGCTGATATTTTGTATCATATCACAAAACAGAGTGCACATATTAGCTGAATAATTAATTATACAAATAGGCAGGATATAATACTTAATCATGCCACCAGTCACAGTCCCGCGCTGAGGATCTTGCCAAGTAGTGAAAAGATCTTGAATGAGTTCTTGCCGATGGGTTTGAGCACAGACCAAACCTGCATACTTCGTGATCTCTGGCCAGTCTTGAGACGCTACAACCTACATACAAACTTGGATATCAACCATCACAAACTAACAGCAGATGAGTGAACTCACCTAAAAGAAATGAATATTACTTGATAGAAATTAATAATATGATAAAAAAGTTTCATACTGCTGCAATAGATGGACTTGAATCCTCCCCAGGATGTGGATGAGTAACATCAGCACCAAAGATGATGGTTGGCCTATCGCTGACAAGAGGAATACGCCTAGACAAGGCATCTACGAGAACTGTGTTTCGTCCACCAACTTTCACGTTGATCTTTAAGGCCACATTTGCAAGATATTGCTTACTCATTTTAAACACATGCTTTGTAAGACAGCATTGTGAAACCAGCCCAAGATCTGTTTCACAGATCCTCTTCAAGTCCCCTTTTTATAATCAAAGATCAAGTAGAAAGTTAAATAACACATTAGGAAACTTAACAAGTAACAACATCATATGTGAGAAATCGATTGTAGTAATTCGTATACCATATAAAGATCCATTGTTATCTGGAAGAATCACAATGAGCAAATCGATTTCCTTGCGCTGGGGCTGGAGTTTAGTCATTGCCTCGTGAAACCTAGCCTTCAAGGCTCTTTCAACATGGTCAGGTCGAGCAGTTATTGGTGGTAGAACAGGCTCCAGCGCAAATGCCTATTCAAGTATAAAGCAGGGTATGAATCCAGAAAGAGCTATAATTAAAAGGCAGTTGTACTAGTTTAACATTTAACAGAGTTACAAAAACAGAATGATGGTTCTAACTTCTAACCATGCCAGAAGTGCAGCACATGTGCGCAAGCTCAGCACAGAATCCGCGAGCAACACTATCTTGCACGTTGCGAGAGAAGTTTATGCAAAACCAGTGGTTCACCGTACCTCCATTCACCATTTTCTGCAAGAATAATGACAGATTCACAAACGGTAGTGACTAAAACAACAGCAGTTAACAATATGGCCTTCTGCAAAAGAAAGTGTATTTTTAATTCAAGGTATTGCAGTTAAAGGATACAATAACTTCAAGGCTGATGTCTTACGAATCGTGCTTGATTCTGTTTGCTTTAGAAGAATTAATTTCATTACACTTAGGCTTGATATAATTCCAACCGGAGAAAGCAAAAATCATTTTGCTTGCAATAGTAAGCTATATGTACAACTACATATATTTAACAATTAACTGAACTGAATTGTTTCTAATAATAAAATGAGACATAGTCACACAACAGCAAGGGTTCACATTAGGAAGGAACGTCTATGTAACAGAGTAAAAACCTTATTCATCATGTTCCATTGACCAACTTGAGGCAGACAATTCTTCTCTTTACCAGTGTCGTGATACTTCAGCTGTATTAGTTGATGAAAATGAAATAAAGCATCAATAGGAGAAAACAAATCAACACACTCTTAAGGATGAATTTTTTCATTGTTACCCAAGGTGCAGGCAAAATACGAGCTTCAACAGAGGCCATATTCTCACTGATTTTAATTCCAAACTCTTTAGCATATCGGTCCTGATGATACGCATTTTGTTGGACAGTCTGCAAATACAGAAAAATGTTAAATACAACAGTGATCACGGGGGAAGTGTAGAAGAGGAATAGTTTTATAGTCCACCGACCTGGATAATATCACGTTCCCTCTCTTGAGGTCGTTGACAAGTGACCTTCAACAATGCAGTGATCTGTTTTTCATTTAACCTCTTGGAATATCTCTGACCTTCAACAATTTTGCAAACCTAGGGGAACATTTTGATCACCAGCATGCACACAACACCATTATTTGGAAATGGAAGTATCTCAAATACTTGAACTTACCTCCATGGGTAAATAATTAGGTCTTTGTTGATTTCCAACTTGTAGGCATGGCCACTGCGTATGTTGGATTTTGAACCCGTAAGTCTCAAGGAAGTAATCAACTACAGATTTTACTGTACCCTTTTCATCCACTGGGAAACTGAAAACAGATTTAAACAGTGTAAGAACACACACAGTGATATAGCTTCTGAAAGCAATCAACATGCATGCAAGCACTTTAGAACTAACGTCAATTCTCGTGTAGCCTGGGTCGTTAAACCAGAAATGCGATACTTCCTTCGCATAGTACCACGATGAGTAACTTCAATTTTTATCCCTCTTAAAGCCTTTTTAATCTGAGGCAGTCAAAGAAAAGATAATATAGGATTCTCTCTTACCATTATGGCGTAATGTAAACACCACTACTAATGACAGCACTTACCTTGATGCGATCAGAATCGGATAATGGTCTAGAAGAAACATCACGGTTTAGAAGCCCATGTACAAAATCAATGACATTCAAGGGCTCAATGAAAGCCGTGGAAGACATATCTGCAGCATACAGATTCTACAATAGTAAAATTGACGCAAACGCCTGACCGCTCAATGATAATAAAAAAATAAGTTAGCTTGCTTACCAATGTTAAGAGAAAGACCCATTTGAGTTGGTCGAATGCTCTGGTAAAACCCTCTCCAGCTTTCTAGACCATCGCCAAGAGTCTGCCTTCTCCCCAAGTTAGGGGAATAAAACGATCTACCTACTGGGCAATACCTGTAGCATCCATCTTCTATTTTTGACTTCAATTCATGGGAAAGCTACCATAAATGGTCTAGTTACAATAATAGCTACCTGGATGTGGGCAATTCACGCAGAACAATATCAAGAACTTGTAGAGCTTCCTGGGGTGCATCAGCTTGCCTTCCTTGCAAGAACAATCCTAAATGATGGAGATCAGCACGAGCAGCGAACTTGATGACAACCTTGAACTCTCTTTCTCTCCTGCAGCATATTCAACATGTCACTCGATCTGCAACACAGAGAATAAAACAAGAATATGCAATCATACTTGGTTCCACCAGAACCATCCTCTTCATCAACAAGAGTGATATTGAATTCCTTATTCGAAAAAGGAAGTGGTCCTGCAGTATAGAGACTTTTTCGGCCATCATATGCTGGGAGCCGTTTTCCCAGATGTGATTCTTGGTAAAGTTTCACAAGTTGCCCCATCACAGCTCTATTAACTCCGCTTGACGTAATTTCAGGGGTAATAGATACCTAAGCCAACCATAAACCACGTGAAATGACTAGTAAAATAAATAGAGGATCAAATCAGCTCAGAAGGCATTATGTTATGATTTTTAGTATACATACATCGTACTGGTGAAGGTCCTTATCTGGAAGTTCAGCAAAAAAATGATTAGCTTTCACAATGCATCTTTTACCAGTGCTACCCTTTCCTGGACGTAGCGGGAACCTAACCGCCTTGCTAGAAGCAGGAGCTATTTGACTTGATGCCTCTTCGGGTTGGATTGACATCTGTGAAAACTTAGTTTCAGGTGGCTTGGAAGATGAACCAGGATCAGCAGGAACCACTGGTTGACCAGAAGGTAAAGACTTTGGAGTCACCACGGGGAGGTATTGAGGCGGGGTTGCTTGGTACAGCTCGGGAACTGATTGTCTGGGTTCGCCAGGAGAAGGTCCAGTACCCCTGCCACCGCCTCCACGACGCTGCTGGGGAGGTCCTCTGGGCTGAGTGTCTCGACCTTGATAATATTCAGCAGGAGATCCATACTGTTGTTGAGCCATTCCACCACGTTGAGGTGGTGGCCCTCCTCTTCCACCTGCATAACCTCCGCGGCCTCCTTGCTGTGACTGAGGACTCCATCCTCTTCCACCCTGTTGCGGAGGTCTAAAACCCTGCTGCAGAGCAGGGAAAGCAGCTGGCTGCTGAGCTGGAAAAGCAGATTGAGGCGGAGCTGAAGGTCTAACCTGCTGTTGAATAGGTCTGGGTGCCCCACCACCACGGCCAGCAGCACCCCCTTCATGTGTCCCAGAACTCTCTCCTGGTTGATCACTTTTCTTCTTCCTAGGCATGAGAACTGCAATTGGATACATAAAGCTCCGTTAAACAAGTGTCACGAAGTCTAATTATGTACCTCTAATATAAAACATCAAACAAATTGAACCAAAAGCTGCACTAAGCAAAAAGCAAAAAAATTGAACCGAAATGCCGTCAAGAAATACTGCTACTCAGCAGCATTCATGATACCATCACATCTCTAAACCCAAAAATTAATAAACATCAAACAACCATATATTCCCAACTGCAACCCTAAACACATAAAGCTCCTCAGATCTGGTAATAAGAACCAATAAGATACTTGAAACACACAGATTCAACACATAGAGCGTAAGAAGTCTGATCTAGCAACTCAAAACAAATATAACAAAAATACAACGAAACCTAATGTTATAATCGGATGAAAACAACTCATAAAGCGTAGTCAGGAGGCATATGGCTAGTTTGCGATACCTGAAGGAGAAGTCGGCCGGAGAAAGGGTTGGGAAATCGAGAGCGGACCGGCGTTGACCGGAGTCGCTGTTGTTGGTGCTAGGGTAGAGAGAAAGTAGTGGGCATGGAAAAGGACATCTACAAGTTAAGTATATTTATTAATTTATAAAAAATTAAATAAAATGGATGGGTTGGTTACTTGGTTTGAGTGGAAGTACGACGTCATTTTGTAGAAGTTGATTAATTATCAATCTCCAAAAATATTGAGTTAGGGAAAGTGCTCAAGGGGACTTAACTAGTCAACTTGGATGCCGAGTAAATAGGATTTAATGACCATGCTGTAGCTACCCGGAACATGTTACAGAAGAAATGGGGACGTCAAGGCAAAGGCCATAGCCAAAAGCTCTTTGAGTAGAAAAATCAAAAATGTTATCACCAAACTGCTGCCGTAGTACAGGCCAACAGAGTTTTTGGTGATGTTAGCAAGTTCAACATGAATAGATCACAGCAGGAACTGCCTCCTTATAGTTGAACTTTTCTTAGGTTACATTGAAGCTGATCCAATGTCAGCTATGGATGAACAGATACAGTTTTTGATAAATGTTATTATAGATCCATTCAAAACAACAGGGTTTCTCAAATAGCAAATCTGTATGGCAAACTATGTGACCATATGGAAAAATTGGCAACTTAGTGATAAAAGGAAACTCAAGAGAGAATATCAAAATCACAAACTTTCAAAGATTTTTCCTAGCTGGTCAATGCATCCTTCACTGTAGCTCAACTCACTTGGCGGTATGCTTTGCCCCATTACATGAAGTCGTAATCATCATCCAGTGCACCATACACATCAACAGCCTCATCATCTGGCTTATCCACTTGTAGCTGTTTCTTCTTAGCAGCTGTGGGTCGAAACAAATGGCATCAAGACTCAGTTACGTGCTACATTTACAAAGGAGCACTCTGAACACAACTTTAAAGAGCGTCAAATCCCAACTTTACCTGTTTTCTTTTTGCCCGCATTGGCTTCTTTTTCAGCTTTCAGCTTTTCATTTGCGATTGCTGTGACCGATGATGCAACTTCTTTTGCATCTGCTGCCTTTAGATTTTTCATGGACAACCTCATGACCGCTTTAAGTAGTCCAAGGTAATGGAAACTTTTCTGAACAATAGGAACAAAAAATGGTCATGTAAAATCAGAAAGGAAAGACATACAGTTCCACTTTGAGTTAAACTTCATTACCTCATATGGACGGAGTTTATGAGATATCAGCTCCGCATATTCCATGAAGTCACTTTCAGATTTCGGAATAAAGTTATCAAGAGACTTCTCATCATCTTTTTTACCAAACAGTTCAGTGGTAAATTTGTAATCGGATTCTTCAACAAGCCTATTTAATGAAAAGAAAGCATCAGCTTTTGTCTTACGGATGTCTGACTTTGACTACCTAGATATAAAATCGAACCCAAACATTTGGAAACGAGATATTATTATTCTACTTCTAGTCTATATTCAAACATGCTCAATACATGGATTTTCAGTGAAACCCAAACCACACCCCTCATCCTCCTAGCTCCTAACTTACTTTGTCATCATGAGCTGCAGTGACTTTCAAGTGGTTGCAGATCTCATTTACTAGAAAAACTTAACTCTACATACGGTAACTACACATGTTCTAAACATGCAAATACGGTCCTATATTTGAAGCATATTTTAACTAGAAAAAATTTATCACCTTTGTTGTCGTAGCTTCTCTGCCACAGGATCAAGTGGCTCTTCCTTCACCGCTACAGTTGACTTCACTTGCTTTCCGCTGTCCTTTACATCTGCTTTCTTAGAAAGCTTTGCGGGCTTCGGTGCAGGAGCAGCAACAGGCTGCCACATTCATGGCAAAACTTGTCATGCTAAGTGATGATGAAACAAACTAACACAAAAATATGAGAATCATGCGGATATTCAAAATCTATAGAAAAACAAGCTACAGAAAAAGTGCTGACTACTGACACTATATTCGGTAGTGCATAATTCAAAATACCGGAGGTGGAGCTGACTCTTCCTCATCTTCCCAGGAATCTTTCACTTCATTGTCTTCCACATCCTCATCATCCCAAGAGCTCTGAAGCAGTTCCTTTTTTAGCACAGGTGGCGCAGGTTGATCCTCTGAGACAGATGGTCAAAGAACAATCAAAAAACATAAATGTGCACAAAATGGGCCTGATAGATACACAAGTCCAAGTAGGACTGCATCACTGGCAGAATGAAAACAGACTTGGTCACTGCCAACTCAAAATCTTTAGACATAAAATATTATCCTAACTGATAGGCATATATCAATTCATAAGCTCTGCTCCGCTTCGATAAAGATTGTGCTCTTCACTAATATAGCAATATGTAAAGAATGTGGGTTTTCAACACTGGCATCGTGAAATGAATATCATCACAAGTTTAAACCTGCAGGTACTTGGTTTGGTGTATCAATGGTAGGTATGCCAAATATCAACAGTATACAACACAAGTAAACCTACTAATTGATGAAACTATTACACTGTGCAGCCTTCTCCAACATAAAATGACAATGAATAAATATATTATAACGTTTTAAAGTAGTAATTTCTTCAGATAAAATGCAATTGTTAATTTGTTAAACGCCTTGTAAAATAGTGTTACACAACTCTTCCCAAATTCAATAAAATGGAATCAAAACTTACCCCAATCATCCATCTTTATATCAATAAAGAGCTCTAGCAAGATTCTTCTTAGTTTCCCAAATGTGTGTGTCTGCAACACCAACATTTACTAATTGAATTTAATGAATTGAAAAATGCCAAACTTGAGTGAAATATTTTAAGAAATGATCCAAATTTCATAGTTACACAAAAAGTACAGAACTTCGTAGGACACAATGACCCTATCGAAGCAAACTGACTATACATCTATATAACATAAACTCTACCATATCAAAGTTCACAAATCTATTATCTACTCAGCCAAAAAATCAAAGAACGCTAACCCTACCATATCAAATAAAAACCCTAATTTAAAGGCTTCACGATTCGATCCCGGAAAAGCTAATAATTTCTTATAATAAAATTGAACAATTGAAAGTTTAAGGAAGATTAGAAAATTCTTAAAATGGAAAATACCCTTCGATTGACGGAACGGAGGCTCGTCGTTGAATGTGGCAGGAGCGTATGGGAGAGGCCGAGAGGGGGTTACAAGTCGGTGTTTGACTTTGACTGCATAAGCAGCTGCAGAAATGGTCAACTCCACCAGATGGGCTGTTGAGATACGAGGATATTGGGCTTTTATTTAATAGAGATGTTGGGCTTTAGTGTATGGGCTTTTTGAATTGCGTAACCCTCGTGATAATCTCGAAATTATTTTCGGAAAATTATCAAATTATCCTGAAATATTTATTTCTCGAAACTGACAACTAAGGGTATTTTGGTAAACATATTTTTCGTTGGGAAAACTCTAAAATTATTTTATTTGATTTTGTTATGCACTGCAGTGACAAGACAAAGATTTGCAACATAATTTATTCGTAAAATCCTAAGCAAGACATAACATGGCGAAGTCCTGATCACAATTCACGTTACAAACTTTAGGTACTATAAATATTGAGTTATTGACGAACAAGATCGAGCATAACAGTACAGTGGGCATTATGATCGCAAATATGACATCTCAAGGCTTGATTAATTTCCGATGGGCGGTGGGGAAAGAAATGGAATGGTTGGAAAGTTTGGTAGTCCTGAGCTAGGAAGTGGTGGCAGAGATGTACCAGATATCTTAGGGAATGGTGGCAGAGAAGGTAAACCCGGAATTTTCGGTAGCGGAGGGAATGGTAGAGTAGGATTAATACCAGGGTTAGTAGGGAGAGTTGGGTTTGGTAAATTTGGGATGGTTGTTCCGGGAACATTTGGAAATGTAGGAACACCGGGCAGAGGTGGTAAGTTAGGAAGTTGCAGAAGGGTACGAGCAGCTAAGGCTGGAGTCATGGTCGAAAAGGCTGTGGCGGTTAGGACGATCGCGATCAAGGTGATTTTGTAACTGAAGCAGGCCATTGCATATGTTTTTGGTAACAAGTGAAAGTGTATGAAGAAGAGTTGTGCAGCTGGGAGGTATTTATAAGGCCTGAAATCGATCAAAGTTTGAAATTGTCTTTGAAATGGATTAAAGGGTGATTGAAGTGGTGGGTACTTAGCGTAGGCATCATTTTTGAAGTTGATGAAGAGCATAACACACACATACAATACACTAAGTGTTGACTTGCTCGGTCACTGATTGATAGCCATAGCAGTTTGGGTCACACGGCAGGTTGACTTGAAATATCAGCCAGCCAGCCAGCAATCAGACCGTTCTAAAATGGGTTGGACATGAGGTTTTAATTGGCTTGGAATCGACGTCCGGTAATCACGGATGTCTTTCGCCATTGATTAGCCCATATTGGCATCCAAAACACAAACTAGCCCAATAGCCCAAGTAAAGAGACTACACCTTCTGGCCCTATAGCTGCTGAATGTGACTCTTATATTTTCACCTTGTAATTAGTGCATCAAAAAGTAGACTAGGTTAATTAGGTGCCACTTTCTTTAGGTTAGGTGTTCATTTGATTGGTTTTATCATTCATTCCTTTAATTGTTATCAAAATAATTTGTATGATGAACATGACAGCTACAAATGAAATGTGTTAATATAATAAATGTATAAACATATTGCTTAAGCTCTAATCTAACCAATCCATTCATACCCAATTGTTTTAACGTATGTCATCATCACATGATGTTTTATCATGACTCACATTACACTCCAAAACCATAGTCCATTTTCTTCATTTTTAATCCTTCTTTTTATTTGTAGCATTTGGATTTCCACATGCCAAACCTCACTAATGATCCATCTTCATCACCCCATCACACCATTTTTGCTTCTTCTCTAATCATCATCATCAATATCGACTCGTCCTGATCTTGATTTTGCTTTTAAACTTGTTACTTCTCAATAATCTTAGCTAGCTTCATTAGGATTTTTGGTTACCTTGATCTTGAATAAACACATCATATAGAGAAGGGTTTGATCATGGCATCTTACTTGGCATATGCTGATCATGAGTGTGATTACTTGTTCAAGGCAGTACTAGTAGGGGACTCTGCGGTGGGGAAATCGAACCTCTTATCCAGGTTTGCTAAAGATGAGTTCCGCCTTGACTCAAAGCCAACCATCGGCGTAGAGTTTGCCTACCGGAATGTCAAGATTGGTGATGCCATAGTCAAGGCTCAAATATGGGATACAGCCGGCCAAGAAAGGTGTGTATTTTATCATTTGCCTTAAACTTTTATTTGACTTGTTCTCATCCATTTGTTCAAACAAATATCTGCTTAACAGAGATTATATTCTTACATCCACTGGTTTATGATATTGACACATCATGAAACATTGCGAAAACCGCATGTTAGGATGTTAAAGTTTGGTTGAATGGAGTTTAGTGTGCTCAAAGTCAAAATTTTAGATGTACCTTCCAGACCACATTGAATATAAGGATAAGTTTAAACCACTTTTAAAGTCATATAATCACCAACGATATTGACATTAAGGGTACTGGTTTTAAATAAACAAAATTGAGGTTTAATTTGAAGTAGCAGTCTATTCGTCAGTCTTGATATCTTCTTTAAAAAATAGTGGCATATTGAGCATTGAATCTTGAATCAAACACAATCATGGCTTGGCTTTTTTATGCATCATCATATTCATATGCTGGTGTGGGTTCCTCAAACCCTAAATCTTAAGTGTTAGATAAGAATGTGTTTTCAACAACTCATCTGATACTCTCTAATTTTTGCTCTTCATTTGACAAAAATCCTTATACATATGATCCTATCAGGTTCAGAGCGATAACAAGTTCATACTACCGTGGGGCACTGGGTGCAATTTTAGTATACGACATTACTCGAAAAGCGACCTTTGAAAACCTTAAAAGATGGCTTTGGGAGCTACGGGAACACAGCAGCAAAGACATTGTCATTGTACTCATTGGCAACAAGTCAGACTTGGAGCAGTCAAGGGAGGTCAGAGCGGACGAGGGTAAGAAGTTCGCTGAGGCGGAAAACCTGTGTTTCATGGAAACATCTGCAATGGAAAATGTAAATGTTGAGGAAGCTTTTCTTCAAATGATTACAAGAATCCATGAAGTTACCAAAATTCAAAAGCAGAAGAGCTTTGATAGCAAACGTGGTGTAGGAGTAGCAGACACAGACACTCCTGTAATCCGTACCGGTAAGGAGATCATCCATATGGACGAAGTCTCCGCAACTAAACAGACTCATGTTTGTTGCTCCGCTTTAGGATGATGAACATGATGCATTGTAAAATGTCATACACACAAGATTTCAACTTCAATAAATTGTATCAATAAAAAAACATTATATCCATTACAAAACATTTATTACAAGTGCAACATGATAAAATAAAATTACAAAAGATTATTATTATTATTAGAGTGAATGGCAACACAAATTAGGAGTCGGATGCTTAACCGCAGAGTCTGCAAGTGCATGTATTTTCTTTATTGCATGCTGCTGATTGAATAACAGTTGGGGGATTAGTAAGCTCATGGCACACTGCATCACACCACTCCTTAATGCATGGTGTCACTGACCTTACTTCATCTCGACACCATTCAGCTTTAACCATGTTGTTGTCTGCGGTCAAGATGACCAAGACAAGTAACAAACTCGATACGAAAGCCAAAGTCTGCTTCATCTTCTTCGACAAATGGTCTTACGTATGTATTGATGTGTTGATTGATGTCCTAGTTAACATTCTTGATGTCTATTTATATATGTTGAAAGATACGACACTAACTTTGATATAATTAATTATATAATATTTTCAACGTGTAGAACAGTCTAGAATCGTATGATATTAATGTACTAGCACAATCACATATGTTGAATTTCATTTTTTGTTGTTGTTGAAAATCACAAGGCTTTGTTCTAATTCGCATGAAAATCATGCCAAAGTCACAAAATTTAAAAATTTAAATAAATAATATCAAATTTTGCTAAATTTTAAACATAATTTATTTTTCTTAGAATGGGCTCACAACACACTATTCAAACGGTTCAACGGTAATCAGATGGTTCGATTGTCCATACACGGTTCGATCGATTAAAACCCGGGTCAGTTGTACACGTGCGGGCCGCAGAAGACAAAAGCCCATTTAATTGTTGGGCCAAAACGAAGCCCAGCAGCCATTAACGTGAAGTGTCAGCGTGCAGCAATTGAAGAAAGTTACGCAGTAAATTTCTAAAGGATCTCATCTTCCGCATTTGGCAACGTTTTGGAGACTCTTTCGCTGTCGCCGAAATCTCACTTAATCGGAATCTTCTAATCGCATAGGCGGAACTCGATTTCATTTTATCGATGGGTAAGTGGATAAGCCCTTCGTTTTCTGTGCTGAATTTGACTATTAAATTGCGGCGTAGGGTTTTTGTGGCGATTGGACTTGTTAGAGTATGTTTGAATTGTATTGTCAGGATTATATGTATGTGAATTTTAAGTTATCGAATCTTGTTTAGCGTTTTATTTTCTGTTTTCTTTGTTGTCTACTTCACTTGTTGCTGCTGTCGCTTTTTATTTTGTTAATTGATTTGTGGCAGATATTGAGGAGGAGATACGATCATTGCAGCTTGATTCAGCTGGTATGGGGCGTGATGTTGTTTTTTGGATGTTACCTTATTGAAAAGATATAATTTTATTTTAACATTTTACAGAAGATGAACTAAGCAATGGTGTTATCACAGATGATGCCAGTCAAGAAGCAGCTGATTCTGTCGATAAGATTGTCGAAGGTTGGGAGTTTTTTCAGTGCCGTTGATGAACCATGATTTCTTCTTTTTCTTTAAATCTGGTCTATTCATGTTCAATTCTTACACTTATTGAGCAGTCAGTAGTTGCGCCCTGTATCATTTTTGTAGAAGAAATTCTTCCATTGAGAGCATAAATGCTGTGTATCATTAATCGGGTTGTTATTTTGTCCCAGATACGAAAGAATTGTCGGAAGCTCCAATACCTGTTCATGCAGAACATAAAGGTAACTTGGATTTCCTTTTCAGTTTCCCATTTCGTTAATAATATTATCATAACCTTATGTACTTCCGTTATAGTTATGACCTACTGATATTATACTGAACTTCCTTAAGTGCAGTTTTGTTTTTTGATTCTTTTTAACATTGCAGTTCCAGAAGTAGCGGCGAAACCTGTAGCAAAGGTAGAAGAGAAGAAGAAGCGACACTTGAATGTTGTTTTTATCGGTCATGTTGGTTAGTGAATCCAACTTCTGTATACAAACATACTGTATGTGTAGATTAACCTTTTAAGATACTCTGTTTTTTATAAGCTGCTGAATGTCCGATCTATAAAATATCCAAATTATTTTCAGTCTCCAAGGTAGTTGTTTTTTCCCTTCTTGTGGCAAAGAAAATAGTTTTTTAGTTACTTTTGGACAGATTAGTTCAGTCGTTGTGGTAGATGTATCCTTTCAGATAAAGAATCTTTGTGCCACACATCCACAAGTCTTTCACTTTCGGACTCTCATGCTCAGCATCATTAACTAGATAACACTGTATAACTCTTTAGGAATGAGGGCTCTGATCATTGTTTGCTACTTAATAATAGAAGGCAAAATTTGCATTTACTGTATGCAGATGCCGGTAAGTCAACCACTGGCGGGCAAATATTATTCCTTAGTGGCCAGGTTGATGATCGTACTATCCAGAAGTATGAAAAAGAGGCAAAGGATAAAAGTAGAGAAAGCTGGTAAGAATGAATTTTTTTCTTTCTCAAATAGGTGTTAGATGCTTAATTGGAAATGTATCGTGGAGCGTACAGTAATTGCTTTATATTGTATTATCTTTGTATTGACATTAGATACTTAAGTTTCGACTAATGATCAAACAATGGTGTAGGTATATGGCTTATATCATGGACACTAATGAGGAAGAGAGAGTAAAGGTATACCCATGAACTGTGTAGCATTTTTTATTTTCAGCCAACTGCCCTCTATATGTCTAGACTTTTTACTGATGATTGTAGGGGAAAACTGTCGAAGTTGGGAGAGCATATTTTGAGACGGAGACTACCAGATTTACTATCTTGGATGCTCCTGTGAGTTTACTTGTCCTGCTGTTTATAATTTAAACTTTGATACACACTTCTCAGTTTTCTTCTTGTATACATGCCTGTGTATGCAAGCAACATATGTAACCAAGACAAGGAACAAGCAATTCCGCTGCTCAGTAAAATATTATTGAAATGAGAGTGTTTGTTAATATTGTGTGATGGATAATAGATTTTTTTTCTGTTGTTGACAATAATACTGTCCACGACACTTCTCGAACCCATTGAATGAGATTCTTACTTTAGGAGTTGTTTAATTTGCAGGGTCATAAGAGTTATGTCCCTAACATGATCAGTGGAGCATCTCAGGCTGATATAGGTGTGCTGGTAAGTTGCGTATATGAGATCAAATATTTTACACCTTTGAGAGCATAGTGACAATGAGAATGGTCATTATATAATGGGCGCTGTATAAGAAGTTTTTATGAATGCAATCTCACCTCATTTCAGGTAATTTCGGCTCGTAAAGGTGAATTCGAAACTGGTTATGAAAGAGGTGGACAAACTCGTGAACATGTTCAACTTGCAAAAACTTTGGGAGTGTCAAAACTGCTAGTAGTGGTCAACAAGATGGATGATCCTACTGTTAACTGGTCTAAGGATAGGTAAGGCGGTTCAGTTTTGCATCAATTTACTAATTTATGAGAGTCTGTAACTGTAAATTATGTCTTTCCAGATATGATGAGATCGAATCAAAGATGGTGCCATTTTTGAGAACATCAGGTTACAATGTCAAAAAAGGTAATGGAGGTTTGCAATATAGTCCCTAGATTTTTTGTTTACACATGCTTAATACTCTTAAGAAGATCATAATATGTGCTGATTTCGTACGTTAATGGATAATAAATGTGCAATGGGGTTATGCAACCTTGTTATTGTGTAGAACTGGTAGGCTAGGAACAAATTTTGAAAAATATGTCTCTCTGGTTACCTCTCTCACCCCGTGATCAAAGATGCTTTTGTCAGTTTAACTTGCACCTTATTACATAACATTCAAGAATCGCATTAAATTCCCGGTACTACAGATTCAACTTTTTTCATAGAAGATATTTTTATTTTTGATATACAAGATGTGGCCTGTGTAAGTTGATCAGAAAAAATTAAATTTGTTTTGTTTTTCTGTTACATTATGATATTAATATAAGTTATTCACTTGTTCAGATGTCTTGTTTCTTCCAATATCTGGTCTGGTTGGAACAAACATGAAGAACAGAGTGGACAAACAGGTATGCCCGTGGTGGAATGGTCCTTGCCTTTTTGAAGCCCTTGATGCCATTGAAGTTCCTCCTCGAGACCCTAATGGCCCATTCAGGTAATATCTCATGTACTCTGCACCAAGTGAATCACCCAACAAACCCTATTACTGGGTATTCTATTGTGACCATTTATCTTGCTCTGCAATCATGAGAGTACCATGAGAAGTCTGATGACACGCATTTTGCATCACAGGCTTCCAATAATAGACAAGTTCAAGGACATGGGGACTGTTGTCATGGGGAAAGTCGAATCTGGTAGTGTCAGTGAGGGTGACAGCTTAATAATTATGCCGAATAAGGTTTGTGCCTTGCCTCAACTTATTTGAGCAGATATTGCATTCAAGCTTATTAATGATTTTGTCTGATTAGATTATCATTGAGATACTTATATCAGCTTCTACATCTTGTATGAAATTTGGGTAGTAATAAACTTTTAAACTCTGAACCCAGGCTCATGTGAAGGTTCTTGCGATTTACTGTGATGAAGACAAAACAAATACTGCGGGACCTGGTGAAAATTTAAGGGTCCGACTGTCTGGGGTTGAGGAAGAAGATATATTAGCTGGTTTTGTCCTCTGTAGTGTAGGTAGGATTTGTTTATCATTCTTAGTTCATTATTGTGTGCTGGATGCTTTTGTTCCGAGCGTTCATTTTATTGTTTTTACTGGCACACAAAGCTTCTGTGTTGCATGCTGCCCTCATTTACGATTAGCTGATTAATGTACTTCTTTTTTATTCGTTGCTCGACTTAATGTCTCTAATTTGAAGCTTTCTTTGGCCGTTCTCTTGCAGCCAGACCAATATTAGCCGTTTCAGAGTTCACTGCACAGTTGCAAATATTGGAGTTGCTGGACAATGTAAACTTGTCTGAACAACTTAACGTAAATTTTTGTATGAAGATTATTACTTTACTTAAATTTTTATTTTTGGGGCAGGCAATATTTACTGCTGGTTATAAGGCTGTCTTGCATATCCATTCTGTGGTTGAGGAATGTGAGATTGTTGAGCTATTGCAGCAAATAGATTTGAAGACAAAAAAACCTATGAAGAAAAAAATCCTGTTTGTAAAGAATGGCGCCATTGTTGTTTGCCGCATTCAGGTTTTAGTTGCACTTTTCTACTTGATTTAATACCACAAGGTCTATTTTCTTTGTTGGTTAACCTTATTTATTCACTTGTATTACTAGGTGAATAACCTCATTTGTGTGGAGAAGTTCTCTGACTTCCCGCAACTTGGAAGATTCACTCTGAGGACAGAAGGTGTGATGACCAATGCCAATAAGACTATTGTTTGATAATCATGTTGCCTTTATTTCCTTTTTCTATCATTGTGCACTCATGGCATTGGTGTGTACAGGGAAAACTGTGGCTGTTGGGAAAGTGATGGATCTTCTTGCTTAGAATGCTAGCTCATCAGCAGCTTAATTTTAGAGGTGAGCTCATATAAATATCAGTGTCTTTGGTAACTAAGAATGACCTGTATAGCTTACACAACATTACATTAGTTGGTTTCCTTGAATGAGAGTGTAGTTTTCTCATTTGATTACCAGCAGCATGTATCCCAAGGCTCGGATGATTAGTTCATTTTCATTTAGTCATCTTTTATTAATTGGTGTACATCACATTGCAGGTTTAAAGGTCAGCATTGCCTCACTAGAGCTAGTTGATGCCTTACTCGATGAAAATGGATTATCCCAGTTAAAATGGTAGACCTCATTGATTTTTGCAAGTGGAATAGTGGAGTTTGCACATTGACTTCAAGGATAATCATACTTGCAGAGATATGCATTGTGAAGTAGTTTCCATAACATGTTTTTTCTTTGATAGAGTGATTCCAAATTTTCTTATACAAACTGTACTGATTGATCTGAAATAAAATCAAATTTCCCTCGTTTTAGTGTGGCTCAGTTGTCAATAGAATTATTATTAAGTTGCCTAAAATCCAGATGGATAAGACTTGAGGAAAGTCAAACTTGCTTGTTAGCATTAACAAAAACATGAAGTAAGCAAAATAAAGGTTTAAAAAGCTTGCAAGCAACTTATTACTAGTAAGCACCTGATTTGCTCCTCATACTTCGATTATGGCTTTGAGATAATGACTTGTTATTGTAACTATAAAACATGGATTACCCTTTAATATATAGATTGCTTGAAGACTTGTGCTACCCATTTTTTAAGTAATTTTAATCCATATATATATATAGAAAACTAAAGTGCAAGTTAAAAACTATTTTCATCCATCAGTTTCTTTATAATAAATTACTTTAACGAGTTAGCAATTGATGATGTAAATGGACATTTCACACTTGAAACTTCAGGACAGATGAAATACAACAATGGAACGTTCCATGAAAACAAGCAAAGGTGGAAATGTGTTCAATCAATGTTTCTGTACAAAGTGGTATTACATTTTCCTAATCAACCCAACAACAATTTTCTTCACCTAAATTTCTGTCCTCCATATGAGGAAGCCATGTACAAGCTACCATTTTAAATGAAGATGAATTACACAAAGAATCCGTCCATTTTCCTAAGAACTAAGGACGCCAAACCTGTACAACCAATTTGTGAGAGGATATAATTAACCATTCAAAATAAGGTTTTCAGCGTCTAGCTATGATGACTTCAGACTTGCACACAGGACATGTTTTCTTATGTCTAAGCCACTCTTTGATGCAATCACGGTGATATGAGTGAGCACAAATCAGCAGCCCCAACTTGTCTTTCTGTTCATATTCTTCCTGCAAAGGAGGAACATCGAGCTTAGTTAAACACCTGGTGTATAATCAAGATGAGAAAAAAAGAGGAAGGAGATCAACTCACTTGACAAATGCTGCACTTTGGTTCTGCTTCCTCATTGAATGGTGAAGGTGTTTTTCCCATGAACTTGGTTTTCTTAACAGAACGTTGTATTTCACTCTCTTTTAATCCTGTGCTCACATATCCCATTTTGTCGCCAAGAGCAAGGAGTTGCTGACATGGAAACGTGAAAAGTATGAATTGATATATAATAAATAGGAAGAAAACCAGAACCAACACTAAGAATGCTGCAGACAACCCAAATACCTCATAAGTCATATCGTCAGTATCCAATCTCCAGCCCCTGAACCGATCTTGTGACTCCTCTGATCTTCCCATAAGTAAGTCAGCTAGGAGCATCGAGTTCAGCTGCAACATACAAATATGAGAAGTTAATTGGTAGACGAGATCAAAACCTCAAACAAGAAGTGGACTGACATGTTTAACGGAAAATTAGACAAACCTCAGCAAGCTCTTTTGGTGTAAACTGCGGAGATTGGCAACAGATATCTAGTTCCAAGAACTTCTTTCTCGTATCACGGCGATCTGAATTTGTAAACAAAATCAGTAGAAGCAGCAGGGCCTTGTTGGTTTCTACAAGGTAACATAATTTCAAAAATACACACCATCAACTTCCAAGTGCCTAGCCTTAAACGCTTAAATACGGAAACATAAACTTTACATATATTCTTGCAGCTTTAAAAGTATAATACACTGAGCAACAACACAGGATAGTATGAATACGTGATAAACAAAAAGGTAAGCAGACGGAAAGAAGTACCAGTTGAAGTTCAGAAACCGGCCATTTCGCCCATTCAGATTGAATCCACGAGTAGATTCCACAAGCAGTGCAAGCGCTCTACTTAAGTTGTTGAAATGAGAAAGAATAGATAAAGTTGAATGCTTGAAACGTGTAAGGAAGTGTTACATAAACAATATTGTAAACTAATTGTTTAAGTATATGTATCAATCGATACAGTCCTTGCTGGATATTCAGTCTAAGAATCCAACCATTGACGTGCCCGGCTGGAATTACTCAGACAGTGAATTCACCAAAACATCATTTTATAACTTAAATGTTTTTTAAGTGAGCATGAAAACCCAACAACTTGATATAGACAAATAGACACGTAAAGAAAAAGTTACCTCTGCGCATATCAACGAGATAATATTATTTATTTTATTTTTTCCACTGATAGGAAATTAAAACGACCCAAAAGAATTTCTATTTTCTAAAGTAATTATAAAACTGTTGTATTTTGGAAATAGAAACTATTAAATTTAAGGAAACAATATAAACATGTTTGAAGCCCTAAACACTGCCACACATCAATCTCCGTCTCCGACAAGAAACTAGCATGTCACACGTACCAGGCGATATGATTGAGGAAATTCTGTCGAGGGTTCCAATCGAGCCACGCTGCAAATTCAGAAGCGTATCCAAGGGATGGATGAGAATAATCAACACTATTGCTTATCGAGAATTTTGTACTGCCAAAGCTCAAACCTCTGACGCATCCTTCATCTTCCAAAAAAATCTTCAAAAGAATAAGATCCGCATCACCACTTTATCCATCGGTCAAGATCGGTCGGTCAAACGCGGTCAGAATGTTAACTTGCCGATGAAATCATCAACATCAGTGTTTTTTACAATTGGGTTTGGAATCTACTGCTTTGTAGAAGAAAGCAGTGGAAGAATTTGGCTGTTGAATCCAACCACGAAACAAGATAAGATGCTGCCTCCAATTCAACTTCCTAAAAATCATGATGATGATTTTTATTTTGGTAATATGGATTTCAATTTCAAAGATGGAATCTTTGAATACAAGGTGGGCAGGATATCGCATACAACCACCTGTTGCGGTGACAGCCGGTGTTATTTTTCACTTGAATTGTACTCCTCGGAAACCAATTGTTGGAAATTGATACCCAATTTTTGTTCTCGGGAACTCCCGGAGAATGCTGGCAGGACTTGGGTGAATTTGAATGGACGAGCTCATTGGATTTGGCTCGGAGAGGATGAAATGTACATTGTTACTTTTGACTACAAAACAGAACTTTTTGGGAGGATTGGAGTTCCGGTAGCTCCAGAAGGAAATCATTATGATAAGTATCGGTTCGTTGTTACTTCGTGGGAAGACAAGTTTCTCTGTCTTGTCCTACAGCGGAGAATATTTGACGAGTTTATCATAGAGGTTTGGGTTATGAATGAATATGAGGTTGAGGATTCTTGGACAAAAAAGTTTACTGAGCGTATCGGTAAAGATATGCAAGTGATGGGGTTGTTGTCGAGCAAAATACAGGGCTTAATCATGAAAAGAAAGGGTATACTTTCTCCTGCTACCTATTCATTGTATCACTACAATCCATTCGGTTGTATAACGCTTGGATTTCGTGATTCACACAAGGACGAATGCTTGAAGATCGCGGAACATGGTGATTCCTTTATTTTTTTTAAAAAGTGTTACGCATGATAAGAGCTCTCTGATTTTGTCAAGATCTTATTACTAAGAGAGAAGCAAGTAATTTATTTCCTTGTTTAAAATTCTGGCTCTCTGAATTTTGTAATACTTCAATTTACTTTAACTTTTATCAGATATTTGTTTTACAATTCTTAAGTTATTTCCTTGTTTAAAACTGTCTCTCTGGTTGTGTTGGTTTATTGGTGTATGATTTGTGGTCTATTTGTTTTGCTCAAAAAGTCTAGTATCATTATCATACATTTTTGAATGAAGTCTCTTAAAAAAAAGACTGGTAAGTCAATTCAGATTTACACATTTTCAATTCCTAATGGAAAAATATTACTCTTTACTGAAAAAAGACATCTCCAGCCTCCTCATAATCCTTTTCCAGCGCAATAAGATCCTCACGAGCTTCGAATAACATGCCTTCCTCCATGCCCTCATCAACGAATCTCTGAACAATATCTCTTCTAGCATGCATCATATCAAATTTATGAGTAATGCGAGAGAACACCTCAGTAACACTAGTAGAATTCGAAACCATGCACAAAGTCCTCTTCGCTTCAGCAAGCTCACCACCAAGCACAGCAGTGGGGAGCTCTTTAATAACATCACAAGTAGGATTTGGGCACCAATCAACAAACTGGATAGTCTTCTTCTTGGTGAAGGAGACGGCGGTATCTACTTCATTCTTTTCGCAATCACCTCTGAACACTAGGCTGATACCTAGGTATCGTCCCCGGTGTGCGTTGCAGTTAGCCATAGTGTACGAATTCTCGAACACACCTCTAGTTAGTTCAGCAACAGTTTGCAGCTCATTAGAAGGCTTCTTGGCGGAGACGACAGGTGTGTAGGACGAAATCAAGAATGGAGTCCACGGGTAAGGGACCAAGGTTGATCTAAGTTCCGTCATACTGTTGTTAACAGAGGCTTCAGATCTACCAAACCTCAGACGGGCTGTGAGAGACGACACAACCTGAAATATCTCAAAAGTCATTCCTAGTCATTTGAGAAAATAGAAATATAATTATAAGAAGAATATATTTATACCTGGGAACATAAAGTGTTCAGATTGCTATAAGTCGGTTGCTCAATGTAAAGGAAGCGCCTACAAATGTCAAATATAGCGGCATTGTCTAGGAGCAAATCAGCATCAGCATACTTTAGAATTGACTGTGTGTACAACAAACTGTTGCAGGTGTCAACATCAGGGGTTGAAGAATTCTGTGATGGGTATACAGAAATCCCAAATATGGGTTTCCATTCATAGTCTATAGAGAGTTGTTCCAACAGAAGCGAAGCAAAACCAGAACCCGTTCCACCACCAACAGCACTAAAAACTAAGAAGCCTTCAACATTACTACACTTTTCCACTAGCTTCCTAATGCGATCAATGCATATATCACCAATATCCTTTACATCTGTTTAAGTAAAGAAAATATATTATAAATTAATGATAAAATCAGATACTAACTCCTATAAATTTATTAACTTACCAGGACTATAGTGGCCTTGAGCAAAAGTCACAGCTGGACTTCTGTTTCCACTGATGAGCTGCGTAGATTGTAACATCTGGCCATATGCACCAGTCCTCACCTTATCGATTATAGTAGGCTCAAGATCAACGAAAATAGCACGAGGAATGTACTTCCCGTTATAAGACTCTTGGAAGAATTTATTAAACCCCGCAAATCTATCTTCTTTTCCAATTTTATCAACTCCTTCATTAGTCATCTTTCCATCAAACTGCACAAAAACAATATAATCTTATAAATACTAGTAATATTCCAATAATCACCAAACCTTCAACAATACAAGAACTACAGACTCACATAAATAATAGTATGCTACGACCACCACCAAACCTAAACTTCAACAATAATCACATAAATACTGCTACACTGCAACAACCACTAAAACTCAGATTAATTGAACTGCAACAACCACTAAACCTCAGATTAATTGAACTGCAACAACCACTAAACCTCAGACTAATTGAACTAGTAATATTCCAATAAACACCAAACCTTCAACAATACAAGAACTACACACTCAGATAAATAATAGTATAATACAACCACCACCAAACCTAAACTTCAACAATAAATGAACTAAACAATAATCACATAAATACTGCTATACTCCAACAACCACTAAACATCAGATCAGTTATACTAAAATTGCAACAACCACTAAACCTCAGATGAATTGAACTGCAACAATCACCAAACCTCAGATTATTTGAACTAGTAATATTCCAATTAACACCAAACCATCAACAATACAAGAACTAACAATAAATGAACTAAACAATAATCACATAAATACTGCTACAGCCACTAAACCTCAGATCAATTATACTAAAACAGTAAAATTGCAACAACCACTAAACCTAATGAATCTACTTATACCTGAATACCGTGTTCGAGGCAGTAAACCTCCCAGCAAGAAGCGCCGATCTGTATTCCGGCCTGACCAACATGCAGCGATATGATTTCAGACATATTCGACGCGATCCGAGTGGAAATGGAAAAATTAGGGTTTCAAAATGGAATGGGATTTTGATAGAAGAAGAGAGTAACTCGGTTCATTAGGACCCGGATCCGGTGCTGCGCAGCAATTTGAACAGAGTTACTCTCTTCTTCCATCAAAATCCCATTCCATTTTGAAACCCTAATTTTTCCATTTCCGCTCGGATCCCATTCCATGCGTTAAGTGCAGTTTAGTTGATGAGTCGGTTAATAACAAAATAGTTTTAAAATTAATATTGTAAATGAAAAATATATCCCCTCGAATTGACTTTACTAAATTAAATATAAATAAATAAAAGGCGAAAATTTCTGGTCGGAATCACTACGACACACGCCACGAATCGGCGTATCATCGATCCTCCACCGACTGTTTGTTAGGGTTTGAGTTTTCGATTCAAGGTAAACGTTTGATTACTTTTCGAGCTGCATTTTGTTGTTCATTGACCAGATAAGACTCCTAATTTTGGTTTTCTCTGTGTGGTAGAGTTTGACAGGGTCAAGTAAGACTAGAGTTATGATTGAAAATATTGTTAAGGATGGATCTTTAAAATGGCTTCTTGGAAACAGAAGTTCCTTCAAGGATGAATTTGAAGAAATAGGAAGGCCTCCGACAACTCCCAGCAATTGGATTAAAGAGCTCTCTCCAATAGCAAATATTGTTGTCCGCAGATGCTCTAAGTAAGTTTTGCGCGGCCATGACAATTAAAGAGTTTTTTCGTTTTGGAACAAACTTCGGTAGGAACAGCCAATAGAGATTATATTTTTACTTTAAGTGGCATTGATACCTGACTAAATGATTTGTCATTTGTAGATATTTAATCGTTTTTAGAGGTATTCTTCTGGCTTTTGCTAGAGTTTAATTGTTGAGTTCTTATGGATGTGAATGCTTTCATGTGATGCAGAATACTGGGAGTTCCAGCTCATGAGCTCCAAGAAGCATTCAACAGTGAAGCATCAGATGTCATAAAAAATCAGTCATGTTATGCTAGAAATTTCTTGGAATATTGTGCATTTAGAACACTTGCTCTATCAACTCAAATCACCGGCCACCTTGCTGATAAAAGATTCAGACGACTGACTTATGACATGATGTTGGCATGGGAATCTCCGTCCGCCTCCAGTCAGCCTGTTCTCACAGTTGTTCTTCTTCATTGTCTATCACTGCAAATCAATTTGACTTCTGCATTCATTAATGCCGATCCTTATCTAAGTTGACTTTGATATTTTGTGCAGGTTGATGAAGATGCTACAGTTGGGATTGAAGCCTTTTCACGAATTGCTCCTGCTGTCCCAATCATCGCCAATGTAATTGTTTGTGAAAATCTTTTTGAGGTGCTTTCTTCATCTACTGGGGGCAGGCTGGCATTGTCTGTCTACGAAAAATATCTTAACGCACTTGAGAGGTTTGATATGATGCCTTTATTTTTCATTCTGCATTTTTACACTGCTTGTTGTAGCTAATTTTAGCAGAATGGGTGTCTCTGTGGATTGTGATATACCGATATCCATTTGACTCAAATAAAATAGGAATTTTAATGTACCTTAAACTACTACATCAACATGTATAACTTCTATAACTCATACTGTGCGCTATTTGGGCACTCATTCTTCATTTGTAGGGCAATAAAGAAGTTGAAAAGTCAAACAAATTCAACCCTTCTGTCCAACTTTCGTTCATCAAAGGGAGAAAAAATTCTCGAGTTAGATGGGACAGTTACTACCCAACCAGTCCTTGAACACATTGGCATGTCTGCATGGCCTGGTGGGTAGTAGCAAATCTCAAGGGCGGAAAAACATTTAAGTCACGAAAATTACAAATACCAAATCTGAATTGTTTTATAAAATGTTGCAGGTCGGCTAATTCTGACAGATCATGCTCTCTATTTTGAAGCCCATCGCGTTGTTTCATTTGAAAAGGCTAAAGTATACACTTTATCCGACGAACTAAAGCAAATTGTTAAACCTGAGCTGACAGGGCCTTTGGGTACACGGCTATTTGATAAGGCAGTCTCCTATAGATCGGTTTCCTTGTAAGACCATTGCTTGGATTTCTATTCAGATATTATTTGTTTCCCTCCTTGCCTGTTACTAATTACATACTCCTCATTTTCTTTCAATGGAATTGTTAGTTCTTTTAGCTAAATTGTCATATAGTTAATATCGACTCTTGGAATTGTGTGTAGAACAGAGCCTGTATTGTTTGAGTTCCCTGAACTTAAAGGGCATTCCCGGCGTGATTACTGGTTGGCCATCATCCGAGAAGTCTTGTATGTTCATAAATTTATCCGCAAGTACCAGATTACTAAAGTTGAGCGTGATGAAGCACTATCTAAGGCTGTCTTGGGAATTCTCCGGCTCCAAGCCGTCCACGAGATTAATTCAGCAACACCAGTTCACGACGAGGATCTTCTCACATTCAATGTCTGCGACCAACTTCCTGGCGGGGATCTTATATTAGAAACACTTGCAAACCTTTCAACTTCAAGAAAACTTGATCGAGGAATCAATTCTGACACAGCACTTGGGATGCATTCAATATCTGCTTTGGCTATGGTGTCAAATTTGGGTTTTATGTTTGGAAACAGTGCAAGCACCTCAGAGGAGTCTCGCATTGTGGTTGGTGAGTTAGTTGTTGGGGAGAGGACAGCACTTGAAAGATCTGTTAAGGAATCTAAAAGCAGCTACAAGAAAGTGGTTCTTGCCCAAGCTACGGTTGATGGAGTTAAAGTGGACGGCATTGACACTAACTTAGCTGTAATGAAGGTAAGCAAATTACCCTGAGTTTCTTTTTCATAATTATAGCATGCATCAATTAATTGTTGGACACATCTTGTTGTTTATTCTCTCAATCACTATATTATATCGCCTGGTACATGCCTTCATAGTCTTGTAGAATGTCAAGCCATTGTTTACCTAGAAATATATGTTAAGGAAGCCATCGGTTATGGAAGGAAGAACATGAATGATCGTGGATTATTCAAAACACATCTCCTGAGCAACGATCATTCATGTTTTATGTTGCAGGAGTTGCTTTTTCCATTTTTGGAGCTTTCCAAGAAATTCCAGTCCTTGTTCTACTGGGAGGATTCTACCAAGTCGTCTCTCTTTTGTGTGGCTTTGTCTTATATGATCTTCAGGTAATTGTCAATAAAGGATGAAATACTCATTTTGTACAATTTCGTAACTGTGCAGTCTGCGGACAGTCCTCTTTCCTATCACTTCGTTTCTGCATCAGTTAATTTCCCTTGCTAAATAAAAACACTGATAATTTGCAGGGGATGGGTAGGTTATGCTTGTGCGATTATGCTTCTCCTAATATCGGGTTTCATCATCACCGCTCGCTTTGTGCATAAAGGGGAGGCCGCTAATGAAGTAATAGTAGTAGTGCCTCCGCCAATGAACAAAATGGAGCAACTTTTAGCTGTTCAAAATGCAATATCGCATGCAGAAGCTGTCATCCAGGATGGAAATATTGCTCTTCTCAAGGTGCATGGTTTATTGCATGCCATATTCCCTCAGGTACTCTTTAAACTTTGTCTCACACTCCTTCCATTGCACAACGATTCAGTAATTTGAAACTGTTGACGAAACTCAGAGACAATCATGCAAATCACTAATTAGCTGCAACCTTGCAATTATCAGGCTAGTGACAAGTTTGCCATTGTGCTTTTCATCATGGCCACGTTTCTCGCATTTATTCCCATGAAGTACAATGTCCTGGTGACATTTCTGGAAATATCCACAAGATACTCACCTCCGCGAAAGGGAAGTACCGAGAAGCTGATACGGAGAATTAGGGAATGGTGGTTTAGCATACCTGCTGCTCCTGTAGTACTCGAAAAAGATACTGACGATAAAAAGAGGAAATGATCTTAAAGCAGTCCCATTTGTATAGTGTAAAACTGTATATGTTGTTTACCCAAAATGGTGAGTTATAATTTTGTATATTGCGCATTTTATATGTGACTGATTTGGACTGTGAATAGTTATGACTCTTAATGTAAACACAATTGACTTTTGGTAGCTGAATCGAACTATTTTAAAAATAGAGTTCCACGAAACTGAAGTCATTTGAACTCCATTTTCTGAACAGAGGTGTTTGAAAAGACCAATATGCCCATCATTTGTGACTAGTTGGATATTTGTTCTTATTCAGACATTAGAATTATGCTCATGTCCAAATAATCGGCCTCTTCTATTGGACGACTGTATGTAATTTATTTTTTCGAATGTCGACAAAATGTTTCAGATCTTAATCTTCACAAGATATTATAAAAACCATGTGGCCATAAAGATGAGTATATGCTTTGTATAAATGAAGGCTAAATGAGGGATGTGAATTTCATTAATTAATATGATTAAATTAATAAAAAATTATGTACCAGACTTAATTTTAATTATTGGTTTGATTATTTCGAAGATTGATATTAAAATTGATTTTTAATTAATTAGAAAGTTTATTTGTAAAAAAAATTAGAAATTGACGGTCATTATCAACTGTCAGATTAAAATTAATTTTAAAAACAATATTTTCCGTGTTAGAAAAATATATTCCTATTTCTATAACTTTTATCTCTTTATGTAAATCACATAATTAATTATTGTAATTAACGAAAATCAATATTTTTATTAGTCCTAATTACTGAAGTGAATGGGAACTTCAAAGGTTGACTTGAGACATGTCTAAAGGTCTTGTCGGCTCCTCTCTGCTTCATTCCATTTTGTTCACATCCTCCGAAACGTCCTGCCTGCGTTTATCCACCAACACAAAAACCGATGATCTCTCAATCCCCGTTTCCTCTATCTACCCCTATCCACATCCTTCCAATCTGATCAAACCCACTTTCGCACCGCCCCAGAAAGCTTCTCTATAATTCCGATTTTCATCTCTGAAATCCACAACCTGCTTCTGCTGCTCTTGCCGTTTCGGGCTGCTTGATTGGAAGTTGAGTCATCGGAATGGTTCGAAAGAAGAAGAATGATTTTAATGTTAAAGAGTTTGTGGAGGGTTTGCGCAATTTCGTCGCCCGGAGGCCTCTGGTTATGGCTATGGTTCCTTTGATTTTGGTATTATGGGTTGTTGAGAAATGGATATTCTCAATTTCCAGCTGGGTTCCGCTTGTCGTTGCTGTTTGGGCTACTCTTCAGGTCAAGTTTTGATCTTTCACCTGTTTTAAGTTTTTGTGAATATCAGGTGTTTGTTGAAATGTCTGTTAGATTGTTCTTGTAATTTTGAGTGATGTCTGAGGTACCCACTACCCAGTGTCTTGTTTTCAGAATAAATCTCTATAAAAATGTTGGAAGGTAGAGTAAATTGTAGCAATGAATTCTGGACCTATGACATATGATGAGTTAATGGATAATGGCTCAATGATAAATTTGCTTTGTGACCTTTTAGGCTGTTGTTCATGATTATGAAAGGTTGTGTTGCCTGGCTGAGTTTTAGCCTTTAAGGTGTCAGTGGATTGAGTGGCTTACTTATAATATGACTGAGTTGACTACATGTATTATCAATGTTGGGTTAATCTGCTTTCGGACTAGTAATGCAGGGTTTTTCGGTGTACACTTGAACTTGTTTTTTTCTCTTGAGAGGATAGATAAAATTTGAAACCACCAGTTTCTATCGGCAATTTCTGGCTATGATTAAACTGCAATTTATGCTGTCAAACTAGTATGTCAAGTAGCTTGTACCTAATGTTGGTTTTACTCTTTTCCAACCGCAGTATGGAAAACATCAAAAGCATATCCTAACTGAAGAGTTGGACAGGAAATGGAAGCGAATACTGCACCATTCTTCGGTAACACATTGTTACAACTTCCATTGTGTTGGTCCAACAGAAAAAGAACAAATGTTTTATTTACTCAGTCCGTTAGTTTTGTTAACAGCCAATAACGCCGGTGGAGCAGTGTCAGTGGCTTAACAGGCTATTGTCTGAAGTATGGCCTAATTACATGAACCCAAAGCTGTCAACAAAGTTCACTTCTATCGTTGAGGTTAATGTCCCCTCATTTATTGTGCTCTTTATGTCATTTTTGATCCACATTGGGTCCTGCAGCGGTACATCCGCAAATACATTCGGATGACTTGGATATTAATGTATATTATCATGGCATTTCTTCTATTAATGATAATATCATCAACTGATTAGATTTTCTTTTTTATTGCAGAAGAGATTGAAGAACAAAAAATCAAGGCTTATTGTATGTTTATTCTTGCTTTTTAGGAGGAGCGTTTCTAATTTTCAAAGCCCAACACGAAGAGAGATGTTTATGTGTTCTGGAAACTAAATTTTGTGTAGGAAAGGATCAATTTGCAGGAGTTTTCACTTGGTTCTAATCCACCTAGCTTAGGTTTACAAGGGGCATACTGGTCAACCACAAGGGATCAGGTACCATCAGGGGCATACTACTCAAGGGCCTAAGCATGTGGCAATGTATATATTTAAAGGGTTTACTTCACTCTCGTGCAGAAAATTATGCATTTGGGATTTGACTGGGACACACATGAGATGAGTGTTTTATTGCTTGCTAAGCTTGGGAAGCCCTTCAAAGGGACTGTGGGAATTGTTATAAACAGCCTCCGTATCAAGGGTGATGTATGTAAACTCTCAATTTCATTTACAACTGTATTTCTTGAAACTGGAAATTTAGAACAATGCAAGGGAATGTTCATCTAATTCAAATCATAAAATCCACGCATGTAAATAGCTATCATGCTCGGTTTTCAAAAAATAATGGTAAATGTTGCTCCTCTCATGATTTAAACATCAGTTGTTTCTGTGATCAGTTGGCTTTTCATGCTTATCATTGTTGCTGAATATAAATTTGTATTTCAAGCAGTTCGTCAACAAAGTTTTGGTTAAAATGAACAGCTTTTGCTAATGCCGATCCTGGACGGGAAAGCTGTTCTTTATTCATTTGTAACAACTCCTGAGGTGAGTGTAGGAATTGCTTTTGGCGGTGGAAGCCAATCGATACCAGCTACTGAACTTCCTGGAGTCTCTTCTTGGCTAGTGAGTTTACAACCTACACTTGAGAAATCTTTTGATTTTGTATGAATGCAAATAATTCTTACCACTAGGTACCATCGAACATCAGGTCATCGCAATGATTAAATACCAGTTGCTGGAGCAATTATATATGCAGTGCTAAAATGTTGCAAAATAAAAACTTATATATTGCATATTACTATGTTTTGCAGGTTAAGATTTTGACAGATACACTAGTGAAGACAATGGTTGAACCTCGGCGTCGTTGTTTTTCTTTAACTACTGAAGATTTAAGGAAAAAGGTTTCCGGTGGCATAATATATGTCACTGTAGTTTCAGCAACTAAACTTTCTCGTAGCAGTTCAAAAGGGAGTCCTTCCAAATTGCGACCAGTGAATGGTCGTTCAGATGACGAAGAAACTAATATGTTTGTGGAAGTCGAATTAGAGGAACTGACAAGAAGAACGGACATGAGAGCAGGCTCGTCTCCTAGATGGGATTCTATTTTTAACATGCTGTTACATGATGACACTGGGACACTGCGATTTAGTCTCTACCAGGGTACTCCAAACAGCGCCAGTTATCAGTATTTATCAAGTTGTGAAGTGAAGGTATTCTCTACCTATTTTTGTATGAAGTATTTAAATGGGATGGGATGTTGGGATTGTTTTTGATTCATAATTCAACTTTTTGTCAATCTAAGGCCTGTTCAAGTACTGTCTGAGTGCAATATTTATTCACTTGTAGTAAATGAAAATTTACATTCTACTGAAAGTCAGATCTCAGAGCTTGGTGACGTCAGGACTCATCCAATCCATTGAATTTGATTAATAATGTGCATCTAACTAATTTTAGACATACATCTTCCATTGTTTTTGTGCCTTTGGTTTTTCACATTTGCCTTTCAGCCTGTGTTTGGGTCCATTATCTATTAAGTATATAAAACACAGCATTCTTAAACGAGTGTTTACAGAAAGTATGGTACATCTGCAGAATGCTTTTGATTTTACTGGCATGACAGGTAGGATTAAGATGATCTCATTGATAACTATGGAAGAGGGACTTTACATATGAGATATTCAAAGTGATGACTTTCAACTATTTTAGTGGTGTCACCTTTGGTCACATATAATGGATATTTCTGTTTGCTTCATGTTTATGATAAAATAACATTCATAACTGATGACTGTTTTAATTTCTGAGTAGATAAAATACGCGGCAGATGATTCTATTATGTTTTGGGCCATTGGGAATGAGTCAACTATACTTGCTAAACATGCTGAGTGTGGCGAAGAAGTTGAACTAGTTGTTCCTTTCGAAGCAGCTGGATCTGGAGAGGTACGGTTAAATTTTCTTCATTATTCTCAGGACAAGTCTCTTTTTAATAATTGGCCTGATTCAAATTATCACTGTGATGGTTACATGGCAACTCTTATTCAGTTGAAGGTTAGGCTTGTTTTGAAAGAGTGGCAGTTTGGAGATGGTTCCCCTTCACATAGCTCCAATATCCATGCGAATAGCTCTCGACAGTCGCTATATAGCCCATCAAACTTACCATATAAAACTGGAAGGAAAATAAAAATAACAATTGTGGAAGGGAAAGATTTTATAGCAAGAGATAAATCAGGAAAGACGAGCGCATATGTGAAACTGCAGTACGGGAAGGTAAGTCACAACACGATGGTCTATCAATGACTGAAAGTGAAAGCTCACAATGCTCATTTATAAGTAATGTTAAAATCACCGTGAAAATTCACCATATATATGTATTTTTTTCTTTGTATCAGGTTTTTCAACGAACAAGGACAACACAAATTAATTCAAATCCCATCTGGGATCAGGCTTTTGAGTTTGAAGAGATAGCAGATGGTGAATACTTGAAGATAAAATGCTTTAGTGAAGATACCTTTAGTGACGAATTCATAGGTATGGCACATGTGAATTTGGAAGGACTTAAAGAGGGACCAGCGAGAGATGTGTGGATCCCGCTTGAAAAGGTGAATTCAGGAGAACTAAGGATCCAAATCGAAGTGGTAAGCTTCTTTAGTAATTTAGAATGATTGCGGTTGTTAGCATTCATTGGTGATATTCAGTTCTAGCAAGGGGTGTGTTATGGGATGGGACCACCAAATAAGTTTGTGTAATGAGAAAAATATATTCAATGTTTATCTATTTGTGATTTTCAGAGTGCGCAGAATCCAGCCTTAAGTTCAGGGAGTGGCTGGATCGAGCTTGTTATCATCGAAGGGAGGGATCTTGTTGCTGCTGATTTGAGAGGAACTAGTGACCCGTATGTGCTGATACAATATGGACAAACAAAGAAAAAAACCAAGGTTAGAAATCTTGGATTAAAAGTCAATATGAAAATTTTCATCAACATGTCTTGTAACTATCCTTTTTTGAACGTAATCGACTTTATATTCAAAAAAATTATCAACATCACTGTTGTTTTTTTATTGATAACTTAATTCCATTTTTATACCGGATAGTGTGAAGTTTTAAATTAGATAACTGTTGGCCGTTTTCTTACTTTACAGGTTTTGTACAAAACTTTAAATCCCAAGTGGAACCAGACGTTTGAGTTTCCTGATAATGGCAGTTCCTTAGAATTGCATGTTAAAGATCATAATGCTCTTTTACCCAGATACAACATAGGTGACTGTGTAGTTGAGTACCAGAGATTACCCCCAAACGAGATTTCTGATAAGTGGATACCCCTGCAAGGAGTTAAAAATGGGGAAATTCATGTTCAAATAACAAGAAGAGTCCCTTTACTAGACAGGAAATCCAGTGAAGATACTGACACTTCAGTTACAAAAGCACGTCACATATCGAGCCAGGTATCCTGGCTATGCCAGTTTTCATTAGTTTTTCTTCTTAAATTAGGTGTGACGCTTTCTATTATATGTTTCTTGCGCACTAGTGTGACCATATCTTCTATCATAATATCCATCTGTTGCTCAAAATCAAATATATAAACTGTTTTGTTACGTCTCTGTTGTTTCGTGATTAGTTTTGTAATGTGACTTCCAGGTGAAGCAAATGATATCTGAACTGGAAACTGTGATTAACGAGGGAAATTCAGAAACACTTATGACTCAGTTAACTGAGTTAGAAAGCCTGCAGGATATGCAAGAAGAATACATGTCTCAACTCGAAACGGAGCAAGTTCTTTTACTAAACAAGATAAAAGAGCTCGGCCAAGAATTCTTCAACTCGTCATCATCACCTCCACAGCCACAAACCTTAAGTAAGAGACATTCTGCCTTTTAAACCAAATGTCAGCCTTAAAGACAAAATTACTATGTTTTGCCTATAGATTGTAATTTCATACGCATAGAAATATAGTCCTGTAAACTGTAGGATATAAATACTTCCACGGTTGAAACACGATTGGTGTACTGTATTCAAGTAAGCTGAATGATAAATACTCTGTCAGTGTATAAATATATTCTTCAATGAGTTTACATTTTTAACTTTGATCAGCTTTGTCAAAAAAACTTTCTGAGTAACTTACATCAGGCCTCAGCTTCAAGTGAGGCATATATGGTGGGTCAAAATTCCTAGTGTAGCCTGGTATAGGAATTCCAGGCTGCCTGCAACAAATTGCAGCTAAATTTTGTGGTTCTGAATTATGAAGAATAAAACTACTTAGTTGGTTTATTAAATAATTTAATTTTTAATGAATAGTAAAAGTATATTTTCGCTCGCTACAAATGATTGTACGCAGCGCGAGATTCGAATCCGATAATGCTAGCTGAGTACTGATTCCTTCTGGTAAAAGCATGATATGGATTATCAAATTGACTCAGAAATTTTGTACTCCTTAAAATGTGTTTCAGATATTTTGGCAAATGCTGGTCCCCAATATAAAACATCATAGCTGACATCTCCCATTATCTCTTGCATTCTCACAACTGATTGCAACCCACAGCCCTATATCCACCTTACAAGCCCTATCTCTTGTAAAACTCCTAATCTCAACAAAGATAACTCTCCCAAGATGCTACACTACTACAGATTCAAATCATATGCATACATGAGTTTGTCAAAATGAAATGACATTTTTATATATATTCAAAGATCTTTCGACATTACAAATGATTTTCTTTCTTGTACAAACCCTCCATGTCAAATATATCAGCCCTTCGAAGACGAAACAGAAACATAGATAATATGAACTTGAAAAACATCATAAAAATGATGTTACAAAACAGGGAAAAGAGAAGAACTCTCTATAAGGGAGAGTTTGTACGCATATTATTATCCCATATGGGATCGGCTTAGTAACCGGTGGCTTGTAGGCAATGAAACTGATGCACTGCACTTGACGCTTGTTGTCAAAACCAATGATCCTAGCAAAGGCATTGGGGTACTCCTTTTTCAGCTCTTCAAGCTCCTTGATCACCTGAGATGAGTCAGTGCATCCAAACATGGGTAATTTCCACATGACCCAGTAACGTCCGTCGTAGTATCCGGGTGACTTGTTGTTCTCACGGTAGACGAATCCTTTCTGCATCCCCATATATCATTTTGTATTAAAACATTTGACATTTACATGTTCCTTTTTACTAAAAATCATAATGAACAATGCTTAGTACCTCGAGCTCGAATTCGATACAGGGCACCCATCCTGAACGGATAAGGTAGTCTATCTCCTTGGCCAATTGCTCAGTGGTGAGCGGTGGAAGGTAAGACAGGGTCTCGTACTTCTTTAGCCCAATTGGTGGCCACACCTAAATGCCAAAATGATATGAAATTTCTATTTTTTATCCGAAATTAATTAGTTTTTTTGATTCAGATAACAAAAATCTGTGATGAAAATGTATACATACCTTCATGCATTGAACTCTGCCACCGTTGTTGGTGATGGAGGTAATGTCTACGGATTTGCGGGTAATGGGGAAGGCGGCAGCGGACTTAAGGCCGGTGAACGGGGCAACCAAGCTAGCTTGGGCAGTAGCAACAGCGGTGGTTGAAAGCATGGAGGCAGCCATTACAATTTCCTTTAGTGTTATGGGATGTTTTTCTAAATGCTACATTCCTATGTTATATAAACTGTCTATCATCAAATGTCTTGTTTTTTTTCATTGGATGGGTTGGATTTCCAACGGACGGTTGAGATTTGATTTTGTGTAAGTTGGAGGGGATTGTAGCCGTTGGATTTGAGTGTTGATGAGTTTGAGATTCCTAAGCCATGCATGGAAGGTAAAGATTGGATGAGGTTCTTATCACTTTTGAGTAATGTGAGCGTGCCACGTGGCGAAAAGGGTGAGTTTTCTTATCGTTCTGTGTGCCTTTCATTTTTTCTTAAGGTTTAGGCCAAACGATTTGATGCGAGTCCCAATCCAATTGGATAGATAAATCGATTTTTTTCTAACAAGTGATAGAATCGAAATATATTTCTTTTTAAGGATTGTGTCATACAGTATATTCATTTTAACATAACATAGAAAATTTCCTCACAAAATTGGTAAGAATTCGATATTTGATCAGATCATATGGGCAGCATTTTACTGAAAAATCTCAAAGTTAATCCACTCACAAACTGTTCTTATTTTTCTTTACTGCACACTTCCCTGGCCTCTTTGTTTTTCTCTCTAAGCAAACCTAGAGTCATTTGTAACTTCTAAGAATCAGAAGAAGCAACCTTTGAACTATGTTCCAAGCATTATTTTATAAATTTTGGATTATTGATTTGTTGTGCATTATTTTTATCAAAAAAATTGGATTTTTTGTGGTTACCCACTGAAAATAAGGCTTTTATGTTACTTTGTTTGATTTTTAAAACTGTTCTTTTTTCAAAAAACTAAGTCATGTATCTCAGGCTCAGGGGTGTTAATAAGAGGATGAGTGTGGCGATTGACATTGTAATTCTATGCTCTCAGATGGATTCTTTAAAAAAGTGTTCTATCAAACAAAACAAATGTACGCATTTGTTAACTAGAGTTCACTAGCAGCTGTAATCTCACGTTATCCAAAACTTTTTCTGTACTATGAAATTCAAGTATGTTTATGGTGACAAGTTTATTACAGTAAACAATCCTTTAAATGAATCCGAAACTCATTTGATAACTGCAGAGGGAAGAAGATGAAGAAAGCTTCCTTGTTTCTCATAGTACATAGATGACATAGTGGGAAACATTCAGTAAAAATCCGGCTACCTAATAGGAAACTTAGAGAACAAGCAATTCATTTTAACTACGTACAACCTGCCTGTGCTATAAGAATATGCTTGCGAAAAGAGCATCCAGACCAGAGCTGCCCACACTCATTAAAATTGTTCCTACGTAAATCCTTATGAGCTCCACCACAACTCCACTGCAGTTGTCTCTTCTGTTTTTTACGTTTGTCACATTATATACTTGCTGAGAAATATCATTGAGCTGGAATGCTTAATATTTCTGCGGCTACTTTAGACTAGTTACTTGAGGCCCAACGTAAGATTGAACCCTCTTGCAAAACCGACCTTTCATTCGAGGCCTTTTCTCTGCATTCAGCTTCCGCACTTCATACCGGATCTTCTTTGAGAACAGCCTAGTTCTCCTTTTCTCTCTATACCTAGTCACTCTTGCTATCCTCTCTTCACTCACCACTCGCCCACCACTGACCGATGTTCCTCCATTTTCATCCTCTGCAGTGCCATGTCCAGAACTTGGGTCTTTTGAACCCTGCAATCATCACACCATTCGTCACTTAATGAATAAACTAATTAAGAGATTCCCACAGCACCATGTTTGCTAACAGTTAAATGTTCTCAAGTGTCCAAAGATATTATTTTGTGCTACAATTATGGAAAAATCTCAAAACTTGATAATATTTCCAAGAAACTAGCTCAAAAGCATACCGAGAACTGAGGCCAACCATCTCCAAGGGGGTCAAACTCTGGCCGTGTTCCATTCACCCACGGGCAACCATGGGCATCCCAAGCAGACACCACCTCATCAAAATTAAGCTTCAACAGCAACATCCTACTCCCATAACCCACTTCCTCCCCACCACATTCCTCCGTCTTCCACTTAAAATTCTCTTCTTTAACCGCCGTCTCATCACATTCGAATCCAAAATCCCAATCCAACAAATCCTCGCTACTCCCCGAACCAATCAGCTCAGTATCATACTGACATGCTAAGACAGCTTCAATCTCGTCATCATCCTCCATTTTAACTCTCATGTTCTTCTCAATCTCAGACCCAACAACAACATCCATTTTCCTACCCTCACTACAATCCAACATCTCTAACTCAACATCACACAAAAAATCCACACCAACTCCTCCAATCACCGCCTCATCAATGTCATCAGACACAAAATCCAGCAGCTTATGCAGCTCTTCAACTGTTAAATCAAATAGTCAACATGTGGTCTAAATTAGGTCAAATTCATCCCCAATATATGACTGTACTCAATTTTACCAAATTCAAAATCTCACCACTAGCCGGTTCATCTTCGTTCCAAAAACCACAATCAGCGTCGAAAACCGGCACCTGAAAAACCACCATATCCTCATTCTCGCAAATCAAATCCTCATCGAATCCAATTTCCGGCACTACCAACGAGCTGGCCTCTGATAACTTCGATTTAACTCCGTTTCGCGGCGTCCGAGCTCTACGCGTCACCTTCTGGTGCCAATCGAAAGAGTGATCAGTAATCGGAGCTGGTTTCGGAGGTTCAGCAGCAGTGGAGATCCGGACACGCTCGTGCCGACTGGCCAACTGATTAGCGGAGTGAACAGATGCGTCGCAAGCGTGGCAGAGGAAAGCGTCGTCGGAGGCGCAGAACCAACGCGCTCTCCTTATCATGCAGCCATCGCATGCTCGAGCCGTGCGTGCGCCGATGGCGCTTGCTGTTAGCCGCATGTTGAGTTAATCCAGGCGAGGGGTAGTTTTGGTATTTAAAAAATATAACGGAAATTTGAACACTGTAGAGAGTTCTGGTAATGAAAAGATGAAGATTGAAGGGTAGGGAGTATTTATAATTATCATTTATTAATTTATTTGTGGTATAAATGTTTTGTTTTTGCTGCATAACAATTGAGTTAGGAGTCCGGATCCTGTGCGATCCATACATTCAATGAGACTTTGAGAACCATTTTGTAACCGTTGGATGTTGGTAAAATGAATAGACAAGATGTATTGAGGGAATTTAATTCACATGCAAAATTGAGTGAGTTGGGGGCAGGTGATGTGTGCAGGCGGCTGGATTTTTGGACCGTTGGATGACTCTGATCCAATGTTTCCTGTAAGGTTCGCAGGATCTCATTGAAAATGAAGGTTCTCAAAAGAACACGCGCCATTGAGTTAGAGCTAATAATAATTAAATTCAAATATGTTGTTTAAAAAATATCTTGCTTGGTGGCACAAATATCTGACTCTCAATCAGATTAAACGTACAAAACTACATTAATTTGATTGTAATATGAATAATCAATATCTTTATAGTTGTAAACGATCATTTTTGAGAATTGATGTTTTTGAGAATTGATGTTTAAACATATTACAATCAAACATAATTAGAAATGAATAAACATATTGCTAGATTCAAATTTGAAAGACAGTAATTTTTAAAGCTCTACAAAATTTAGTGTCACATTCGCCATTATGTATTTGTAATTTTGTATCAATTATTTCTGTACAGTTCCATCAGTTGGATAGTCACTGATGGGTGGTGACAGGTCTCTATTTTCATTTTTCAACAGTTCCAAAATTGTCCATTTCCAAAATATTTAGAGAATCTTGATCTGTTGAAACTAAAGAAAAACTATACAAATTAAAATAACTGGACAAATAATGAATTCTGATAAACTTTGATAAAATCCTCATTTTGATGTGAACATAAGAAACAAAATGTTGAAAACAAAGCCTCTCCACAAGTGGGGTTTATGAAGAATTCTGCCTAGCAAGTCATCTGGTCTCTGATTGGCTGATTTCATGAAGGTAATCGCAATCGGAGAGCTGTGATTGGCCAGACGTCCATTGCACCAGATTCCTGCATTTAGCACCATATAACAGTGCCTGACCTTATGAGCAGTAGAAAAGCCAACAGTGACCTTAGTTTTTGCCCTTTTGTCATCACTTGTACAATCCTTCTCATCACAACCTCAGAACAGGCTTATTGAACTTCTCCCTGCTTGGCTGCTTCACACTTTAGGTTGTCACAAGGCCACAACTTTTACTCAACTGGGACTAGGGGATTAATTATCGATTTGTTTCTCCAATTTGGATTCTCCAAGGCATCAGCCAGAGTCCCAATTGCCACGGAAAATGATTGGAGTATTGGGATATGATAAGTGCAGAGTTATGTTGTTTGGCCTTGAGTGGTATGTCGACTGAACAGTATCATCCATCATGTGGTGCAAGGTCTGATTCGGATCAACTCTACTAGGTGTATTGTGGGCCTGTGTTAGAAACTTCTTAAGGTTTCTATCTTGGAATCTTTATAAAAATAGAGAAAAAAAAAACATAATCAGTGGCAGGAAACATCAGTATTGACGAAGCGGAAGCTTAGTAAAAAACTCAATAATATAACAGAAAGCCGGGTAATAAAATCATGTGATACGTTGAAAGATTAGTTGTAAATTCGTTATAACTTTTTTTTTGATTCGAGATTGTTTCATAGATAAAGATCTTACAATGCAAGCAAATGAAGCAAACCGAAGGGACAAAAATACAAAGACATTTCTACATCGAGGAAGTCTCATTCATGACAATTGAAGAGCAGGCCGCGCGCGACGCCATCCCAACGAACTCACCGGAATCCAATCCCACCGGACTCGAGGAAACTCACCACAGCAGCCAAGACATTAGAACCAGGAGGACCTCAAGGCTCAGAGACCCGGAAAGCAAAGAACAAGAGACAGGGCAGCAAGGTCCAGGACAGGGCAGCAAAGTCCAGGCGAGCATCAAGTCCCCAACAGCACCCAGGCCCAACAGCAGCCAGGCCCAACAGCAGCCAGGCCCAAGACGCAGCAAACCCATAGGATCAAGAGCCTTGTTTTTCCGCCATAAAACTCCACTTTTTGAACAACAGCGAAATACAAGTATCCAGTTTTGTTAATTGATAGAACACAGAAGTAAGGTAATCTCAGTTCTGTTAATTGATACAAGTATCCAAAATATATTGATTAACAAAAATTGATGAGATTAATATTCCAAGGAAAATTCATTTCACTCAAATGGAATAAAAATATTTTTTTTTAAGCAAGTCGATGAAGCGTTGCCTCTCTCTCTCTCTCAAAACCCGTTTCTTTCCGCCACCTCCCAGATGACTTCTGCTCCGCCGTCTCATGCCGCTTGCTGCGGTTGTTATGGGTCTGGCGGATGTCTGCAGCCGGTTGTGTGAGGTGGATGGTGTCGTTTGGGTTTTGTTACTCCGTTGACAGGGATGGCTGGTTCACCATCCATATCTTTCACCGTCATCCCCGTCAACGGTGTCGTTTTTGTTCCTCAGCCCGGCTCTGGCCTGGTCTGGTGGCTCGTTCCGAAGTGGTGACGTGCGGTCGCTGGTGAGCTTGGTGGCGTCACTGCTGGTGTTCGTTTTACGGCAGCAGATGAGCTTCTGGTGGCTGTCTGCTGTTCGGTTTTGTTTTGTGCTCTGTTTTGGCGCCGCTTTTGTTGCTGCGTCTTTTGTTTGGGTGGTTTGCCGACAGGTCACTGCTCCGTTTCCGGCGAGCTGTCCTTCACGTAGCTGACTGCTGCGTTGTTGGTTGTTGCGTCGTCCTCCCGTTCTGTTCCGCTGCTACGGCCGTCGTCGGCTTCTGAGCTGTCGGTGGGTTCCGTGCTGTCGATGGCCGCTTTGCTCCTTCTCCTGCCGCGTGTCACTTCATTTGGCTGCCACGTACAATGCATCCTTCAAGCTGCTTCTCCGGTCGGTTACTTCCCTGACCTTTCGACACGTTTGCATTGTTGTGTCACCTTCGAGATCTCCCTTTCCGGCACGTGTCCTCTGGCTGGTTGGATTATTTCATCACTCTCGGCCATTTGCTTTGCTTTTGGGCCTTCTCTTATGGGCCTCATTTGGGCCGGCAGACTTTTGTGGTTTGAAGGCCTTTAGCTTTGGACAGCTCAAACTAGACCGTATTTGATCTTCATCCGAGAATATCTATTTAGATATCCACGACCTCATCATTTTACAATCACAGCGTTCTCGGCAGCTGTCATTTCATTATATTTACACTAGACTGGGTCAGATTAACTTATGTTAGTCTTTTAAGTCCTCGTGTTGTACTTCTGGCCTTTGGCCTTGAATCAAAAAAAAAAATGGAATAAAAATATTCGCTGGCCAATCTTTCGGCCCTTGCAAGTAAACAGTATACTCCCATGCTATGTTTAACTAGGGCAATTATTAATCTGTGTCATAAATTTGGTATAAAAACAAAATGGCACACACTTATTTGTCGCCATTGTCAGCAAGCAGTGAGTTGATGAAAGCTTTATTAGCCCTCGAGTGCTGATGCTCCGGAAATAATCTCAGTCAACTCAGTGGTGATGGAAGCTTGACGGGTTCTGTTATCATTATACCCAGGAATATTAGTCTACTTCAAAAACTGAAGGTGCTTCTATTACAAACACTAAAAGGGCGTTCTTTTTACCTGTTGTAAGTAAGGGTGAGACGGTCAAGCATCTCTCCAGCATTTCTGCTTGAGCTGTCCATAGCTGACATCCTTGCTCCCTGTTCACTGCATGCATTCTCTAACACCGCGTTGAACATAACCTGAAAAAGTTGCCTTATTCAGTTCGGCTGAAACAATATATGTGTACATACTACATATATAGCAAGCAAACAGAAACTCTAGGCACTTGTAAGACGATAACATTATGTGTCAAAGCTGGAGGGCGATTGAAAACCAAAGCTTAAGGTGAAAAGAGAGTTTAAGTCGTCAACCACAAATACTGTCATACTTACACAAGAAAACTGGAATTCTATCAGATTCGGCAGGATTTCACTCTTGTAAGCTTCATCTTCAAGTTCATATGAGTCCAAAAGAGCAAGCTTTCCTCCAGCTTGAGCCTCATTCTCTGCAATCTATACAACATAACCATTTCAACAAATAAAGAATCTAAATCCAGCCATATAATTGTTGCCAGTTTATGTTTAAATGAATGGGGTAGACTGAAGATTTCAAGACCTCTGGGGACAGCACAGTAGCCATGGTAGGGATGAAAGAGACGACTGACTGAAACTTATTGTAAACAATCCTCAATGCATCATACTCCACATTCTTCAAGATGTCATCAGCCAAAACTGAGACCTGGATAAGAGCAAAGATTCAGCAAAAATGATTCACCATTGCGAAAGTACATTTTTATTTCACAAAACCGCATGCCACTCTATTGAAGAACCAGCCTACTTCTCAGAAAAAGAGCCAATTGTTATGCTTAAATGTGAAACCAGGATTGAGTAAGAACTAAGAACATTGAGCTGAACTATTTTGAACAGGAAAATATTGTGAATGTACATGCAATGTCAAATACAAGAGCATATGAACTGTTACAAATACAATTAAGAATTAACCTGTGTGTAATTGAGAGGATTCTTCTGAAGTTCAGTTATGATGATTTCAATATCCTTCTTCGAGTCACGAATCAACTGGGCTTTTGCCTTCTCTCCCAAAATAATGTATTTATTCTCTTTATCAGGACCTGCAGGAGGAAAAACAAATGTCACAATCTCATAACAGGTAACACAACTTTTATTATGTAACTTTCAACAGATTGGATCAGCTGGCAGTGTGCTGCATACCGGAGCTATACTTATGAAAAGCCTTGCTATTTTTCACAGCAGTTGAATTGATTCCACCGCAGAGACCCTTGTCTGAGGAGATGGTAATAATAACATTTTTCTTCACATCAATAGCTGAAAACAGAGAAATGTCCTTGTCAGAGAAATAAAAAACGATTCAAACAACTATATACAAGAGGGAGTACAGTGATATCAACTGTTATTGACAGTCTGGCTCAGAGGAGACTAACTGGGGTGGATACATTAATCAGCTTAGCAAAGTTAACACCAAGTATGCTCATGAGATTTTCGCAGCAAGAAAAAATATACTACATTATTCAAAACACTTAAAACACAGAACTTCAAGCATATGTCAGTACTGGAAGCAAATAGCATGTTTGGTATGCCAACAAATTATACTGGCATACCATACAATCTCAATTTTATCCTATTAATATCAATTACGAGTTTTCTTTCCAACAGAAATACTATATCTGAGACAAATACGAACCAGGAGTATCGCCAAAAAGGGCAGTAAAAGGCTGCCAAAGACCACGAGAGTTTTCAGCTTTGGACTGGATAGCTCGAAGCTTTGAAGCTGCAACCATCTTCATAGCCTTGGTAATCTTCTGAATATTTTTCACACTCTTCATTCTGTTCCTTACTGCCAAATGTTCAATGTAAAATTAATTCAAAGAACGCAATGAAAAGAACCTCAACGTTGTCTAAATTATGACCCTTACCAATTTGGGTTGAGATTGCCCGAACTCCAAAGGGCACAGACTCTCTGTTCACACCAGGAAACATATTGTAAGATGAAAACAGCAGGAAAGGGAGAAATGAGACATAAAAAACAACCGCTGGCACGAACAAAACAGCATCCACCGTGGATAGAGAAAATGTCACCATTAGCATACTCACAATGGTATCTCTAATTAACAGTACATCACAAGGATACATGATCATGAACAATAGGATTTGTGCCCAATTTCTGCTTATCGATTGATTCACATTTAATCTAAAGCAGACACCTTTACAAGGCCTAGTTCTACACGCCTAATCATAAACAACTGACACGCCTAAATTCATAGCATAAGTAGCAATAAAAACCATCCATCTATTCAAACCATTACCATCGCACATCAGATATGATAAACAACAACAAAATCTGATAGCGGCAGTAATTTGGATGCAATGAAATGAGCATACTCGGTGGATCGGAGTGCGGCAATCGGAGCCGGAGACACGAGTTGAGGTAGTCTCCTGGCTTCACGCCTGAGCATAGACATGGCCATTGTTGACGAATTGGATCGGCTTCTGATGTTTCGGTCGGATTTTGAAACCCTAGCGTCGTCGTCGAGTTCGTAGATCCGAAGCTGACTTTGGTTGTTGATCTATATACATAGTTTTAATTGGTGAGACAGAATCAGAAAGGGGGCGATGTTAAATATTTTAAAACTAAGGGACCCATTTGCAACTCAGTTAAAATTCAAGGACAGAATCTCGGAGGTTTTATGAAGTTGTATAAATGACAAAAATGCCCCTGATGGCATATAATACGAAGATTTCACAATTTCCCCCAATCTGAAACTTCTCGCGGTAACTCCCAAATTCGAATTGGCGCGAAAATTACACTCCCGACCAACATAATAAATAAAACCCTAACATTTTCGCTCTAACCGCTCATCCTCTCGCTTCTTCAGATCCGAAGCTCTTAGGGTTTCTCTCTTTTCTGAAACTAGGTTTGTAACGATGGCTCAAGCTCCGACGCCAGATGCAATTGCGACCATACTAGCGAACCCGTCACCCGACTCGTCTTCAGAATTGCCAGAAATCGTTGTGCAAGTTGTCGATTTGAAGAAAACTGGCAGCCGATACATGTGAGTTTCGGTTTTGGGTTGGTTTTCTCTTAAACATGTTTGTTTATTTTACAATATGTGTTTATTGATTGTGTAGGTTTACAGCAAATGATGGAAAGAAGAAATTGAAAGCAATTCTGCAGTCTATGTTTGAGCCTGAGATTAATTCTGGAAAAATTCAGAACCTGGGCTTGATTCGACTGATTGATTATAGTCTTAATGATATACCTAACAAGAATGAGAAGTATGTCTGCATATGTTGTTTTATTTTATTCTAATATTTACTTCGTATTTTACACGCTGTTTAATTTTGTGATTGTTGTTTGTTAGGTACTTAGTTCTATCTAAGTGTGAGGCTGTGTCCCCAGCTCTTGAAGCTGAGTTTAGAAGTGAGGAGCAACCCTTGGATAAGATTAAGAATGAATTAGAAGGTGGTAGTGAAGCAAAGAGGCCTCGATATGATAATTCAGTTGATACTGAAGGTCAGAATAGTGGTAATTATGTGAAGAAGGAAGAAAACACTGCGTTAGTGAAGCCGAAACATGAGTTTGAGTCAAAGTCTGCGGCTCAGATTGTAAGGGAACAAAATGAAAAGTGAGTTTTCATACCTTATAAATGAATAAAGTTTCTGTCTCGTGTAGAGTCTTTTGAAACTAATTTATTGCAATATGCCAGCTCTGCTCCTACTGCACGGCTAGCTATGACTCGCAGAGTTCATCCTTTGGCTTCCTTGAATCCTTACCAAGGTACTTGGACAATCAAAGTTCGAGTCACAAACAAAGGTGCTTTGAGGTCCTATAAAAATGAAAGAGGGGAAGGACATGTCTTCACTGTGGAACTGACTGATGAAGATGTGAGCTATATATTGTACAAGTTCAGATACATATTATGCTGGTTGATGTAGAAATTGTCAAGGGACCTAATGTATGTACACTGTAAATTTTCCAGGGAACTCAGATTCAAGCAACAATGTTCAGGGAAGCTGCTAAGAAATTCTATGATAAATTCCAGCTTGGGAAGGTTTATTATGTTTCAAAGGGAATGCTCAAAGTGGCCAACAAGCAATTTAACCCAGTAAAGAATGACTATGAAATGACCTTAAATGATTACTCCTTGGTGGAAGAGGTCACAGATGAAGCTGCTTTTGTTCCTGAACTTAAATTTGATTTTGTTCCTATTGACATACTTGGCCGTTATGTCAATGGGAGGGAGCTTGTAGGTATGTGCCGCCAGTTCATCTCAGACTTTATTTGATGGAGATATGCGTATCTGCTTTAACTTACACATAATTTGTGAACTCCAGATGTAATTGGAGTTGTTCAAAATGTGTCTCCTACTATGAGCATTCGTAGAAAGTGTGATGAGAGCATCCCTAAGCGAGATATCACAATTGCAGATGACTCGTGAGTAAAGATTTTTTGTTTAAATTTTACAGAGGTTATTAAATGCTAACTTATGTTTGAACCATAGGAACAAGACTGTGGTTGTTTCTTTATGGAATGAATTGGCAACTGGTGTGGGTCAAGAGTTGCTTGACATAGCAGACAGTTCTCCAGTGGTTGCTATTAAGTCTGTCAAAGTAGGAGACTATCAAGGTACCCAAAGGATCAAACTCAGATATTGATTTTATTTTATCTATTTTAAATGGTTGGTTGCCTAACAATTAACTCACAAAATTCTGTGGATACTTTTTTTTTAGGTATATCTCTGTCCACCGTATCTAGAAGCTCAGTTGTAATAAATCCAGATCTACCTGAAGCGAAAAAGTTGAGAACATGGTGAGATGACAATTTAATAGAGAGATTTGCAACTGCAGAGACTATGCAGTTGTACAGGCTGATTAAATCCTAGTTCTTTTGTTTAGGTATGACTCTGAGGGTAAGGGTAGTTCGCTGGCATCCATTGGCTCCAGTGTGAGTCCCTCAGCTACCAGTGGAGTGCGGTCCATGTATAGCGACCGTGTCTCTGTATCTTTCATCAGCAGCAACCCATCATTGGGAGAGGAGAAGGTGATTGATAATGATATAACACTGATATTATGCTCTTAATTAATTTCATACTTGGATTTCTCATTATATTTATATTGTGATGAGTGCAGCCTGCTTTCTTCAGCATAAGGGCATTCATAAGCTTCATTAAACCTGACCAGCCAATGTGGTATAGAGCTTGCAAGACCTGTAACAAGAAAGTCTATGAAACTGCTGGCTCTGGCTACAGGTGTGAGGGTTGTCAGCAAGAGATGTGGAGAGCAGCCTGAGGTAATGATTCAAAGCTTCAAATTCATGCACTATGTATTTTATTTCTTTCAAGTAGAAAATATCATTTAAAGCCGAATGTATCCTTAGATATATAATGGTGGCAAAAGTATCTGATGCAACTGGAGAGATGTGGCTCTCAATCTTCAATGAGCAAGCTGAGAGCATCATAGGTTGCTCTGCAGATGAGCTTGACGTTCTGAAATCACAGGTATGAATATTGTATCACTTGAGAATTGAGCATAAGAGAAAAGAAGAGCTGGTTTTAAGAGATGTTCTTTTGTCATTTTAGGATGGAGATGAGAGCCAGTATCAAATGAAGCTGAAGCAAGCCACATGGGCACCCCATCTGTTCCGAGTGAGTGTTGCCCAGAATGAGTACATGAACGAGAAGAGACAAAGGGTGACTGCCCGGGCAATTGCTCCAGTTGAATATGCTGCTGAATCCAGATTCATTTTAGACGAAATATCAAAGCTGAAAGTGTCTGCTTGTTAAGTTATATGTTTAGTGTGTCCCTAGCTGATTCTCTTTTGACTGTTGCCAATGGTTAAGTTAGCAGACAATGTTGTAAATTCTGGATGGCTTTCTCCATGAGAATGAAAGATTATGTATTCACATCTTCACAAAATGTAGTCTATTTTAATTATTCATTTATAATTAGATGAATCTTTGAAATAAGTGATAGCAGAAATGTTAAATTCTAACTCCACTATTCTTCTTGAGATTTTTGATTGATTCATTTGTTTTATCTAAGTTTGCAATTCTTCACATGTTCAAAAAAATCAAAAGAGGCAGAGCCCTCGGCGAGGATCGAACTCGCGACCTTTCGCTTACGAAGCGAACGCACTACCACTATGCTACGAAGGCCCTCGCTGAATTTACAAGTAAATTATTGTATACTCATTTTGTAATGGGGAAGACGCACGACTGAAACCAAACGGTTGCATGCCAAAATCATTTTTCATTTGTTGCGACAATCATCTTACATTTATTACAAACATGAGAAGGCAACATCCTTCTTATCTTAAAGCATCACATAATAAAAACACTGTTCTTTACTTGAGTAACCTAAAGCCACGGCCATTTACAGCCTTAGGTCTTGATCTATACGCCACACCATCACCCATAACAATCTCATCAACCATTTCCTTGAAAATCAAACGTTCAATATCCAACACCACTTCAGATATCCCCCGCTCAAACATCATAATACTATCTGACTTCTGCTGCATTACGTCCTTCCGCAACATATCTTGCACTGTCGCACCACCATCACTCTCCTTATCATCTTCCTCGCCCAAGCACCCTTCTCCATTCTTCGCTGGTTGCAACTGTTCCATTTCTGTGCATAGCTCCTTAATCAGATTTTGGGTGTTCAATGTCTTTCTTACCAGTTTCTGACGCTTGACGCTGTAATCTGCAAGACTTACATTGGGAGCTAGTTTCTGGGTGAGGATCTCATTCAGAGTATCAAAAATCAGTTTTCGGTGGGATTTTGCCAGACTAGTCGTGCCTTCGTTCAGCTGATGATTGTTGAACTTGGTCTGCTCCAACACATTGAATAGCTCAGGGTTGATCAAGTTACCTTTTGAATGGAGACGTACAGCATTTTTAGCATTGGAGCCAAATTCTCTTAGGAGGAGACCAGATGCAAGCAGTATTTCTGATATGTATCTGTTGTCCGGGCTAGCGTCATCACTAAGTAGTGCTATGTAGTCTGTCTTTGACTCGTCGTGGGTGGAGTTTAGACGCTTAAGCTTCTGGACTAGGCTGTCTATAGATAGTAATTTCTTGCGACTTATCTCTGAACTAAAGGCAAGTTCATTACTTTTGCTTGGCTTGTATGGACTATAGCTTTCAGCCACACCTGATGAAAAAATGTCAGGCACAATCCTCAGACTCGGACGTGTTATTTTTATTTTTTGTTTCAAACAAATTTACTAACAAAGTGAAAAGTGATTTACAGTTTATACCTTCAGGATTCATCGCTAGCTGTTTCTCAACTGTCGTAGGGTCATCTAAGTAAGCTGAATTGTTGAGAACTGATACAGGACTAGGGTGTTCACAAGCAACCTCGTCAAGCTGAATAAGACTACTTGTTTTTGGCTGATCCGATACCTGAAATAAAGATGTATACTAAGAAAAAGTTTAAAATACAAAGATAACGAGACTTGAAATGGGAATAAAGGTAGGTTCTTCTGTGCATACTTGGTCAGAGGCCAGAACTACTGACTTTGATGCTCTTTTGGATGGACTGCGGCTCCCATTGAGCTGACTCAAACGCACATTCCGAGTGGCTTCCCTATCCTGCTTAGAATCCATGATGGTATTCCCATCTGATGCCAAAGCTGCCTCATTTTCTTGAGATCTCAGCTTTTTTATGTCAAGAAGAACTTCACGTATATGGCTATCATTTTGATGCAAGTTGCTAGATTTCAGCGAAAGTCTCCTACCAGGGGAATTAGATTCAGTGAGCTGTTTGGAAATTTGCACTCTATTTTTGTTGGCATCTGATGAGTGACTTTGGGATGGAGCTTGTTTCTCCAAGTCAAGCTTCTTGAGGCGAGTTCTAGGACTAACAGATGCGGAACCAAGGTTTCTAGGTGAGCTTGCAGTGTTGTCCTTTGTCTGTTGGTGAGGCCTAGAGTAGTTTTGCACATACTTTAACTTCTCGTCACAATTGACTGCCTGATCCTTGACTGTATTGTTAATGGTTTTGCTCCTGGTGGCCTGCTGATTGGTTTCATGATCACAATTGGTGAGTCCAAACGCCTCGTTGAATTATCATGCATGGAGGTGACCTCAGTCATATGCTTACCTCTAGCATTATCCTGACCCAATGTAACCTTTTTGATATTCGATTTGATCAATGTGGAGACATGTTTTTTGCTAGCTGCCGCATTTGAGGCTTGCTCTTGTTTCTCAAACTCTAGTAATCCTTTCGAACGAATTGATTCAAGAATCTGCTTGAGAGCTCTGAGATCCTTTCCTGATTGATCAAACTCAATATCCTTAATTCTCTTCTCAATTTCACCGTAAACCGATGGAAAAGGATTTGGTTGTTTCATAGGTGTTTTTAAACGCCTAGACTGCTTGAGAGAACTTACACCCCCATCCGCATTCTTCCATGGAGCTGGTTCCACATAATTCATGGAGCTTGATATCGGTTTCATCTCAGGTGTCACCCATCTTGGTGAAGCAAGCTCTTTTTTGGAGCTTGTAGATGTTAAAACCACAATTTCCTTTTTAAGACCGGATGACCTGAAAGTATCAAACTCATCGCGTCCACTGTAATTTTTTGTCAAACTTTTATTGTTGAGATTACCTGAAGTGGAGTCTGGCAGTGCTGTCAATCCCATCAACTTTGCAACCAAACTAGGAGGCCGTCGTTGCTGAGTTGTCAGGACTTCCCTCGAATTACGACCATTTTCATTTGTACTGCAACTTCTTGTCAGAGAAGCTTTTAACTGGAATTTGACAATGAATCGCATTCTGCTTGACGCATCGAGCATTCCCTACTGTCCAACGAGAGCCTAGGTAAATCCCTGAGTTTTGAAGTGGATAATGACGCTCTCGACTCAAAAGCGAAATGGCTTCTTCGACACCATCATTAGGTACACGAGAAATTTCTTGAGACTTGTATCCATAATCATACTGCATCCTTTGCACTTCTGTCTCATTGTATTTAGCTCCATGTAGTTTTGAGAGACCATTGACGGCCTCCTTGGTTCTCTCTCGAACATTTTGGTTGCCATTTGTTGCAATTGCAACTCCAGCAACTGATTTAGATAAAAATGAATCCCTCAAGGTTTCTTTTTGTTTCACAGCACCACTCATATTTATGGGTTTATTGATCAAGCCTCGAGCCTCCTTGATCATTGAATCCTTGACAATATCTCGAAAATCAGCTGATTGGCGAGCAAGCCTTGGAGAGCTGCTGCATCGCGAGTCTTCAAATGCAGCTTCTGGGAATGTGATCCGGTCATTGTAAGCAGGATCAGGCTGATGACTTCTACAGTAGTCTACAGAGGAAAATGAGGAGGAACGGGAAGATGAAAACGAGGCCCTGGATGATTCTGTTGAGAATCTCTGCCTCTCACTCACAATCTTGTTTGAGTTTGTTTCCTACACGAACAAAATTCTTATTTCTACTCACTGCCGTCAGGCACCAACAAAGAACGGTAGCCAGTAAATGTGAAATCGGAACAAAAAACTATCAAAAATGCAAAAAACTAATCTTACTGCTGACTGACGCTGATATGCACTGATGAGCTCCTCTTCCAGGCTGCCATTACTATACTGTGACTGACCTGTACGTCAAGAAAGCATTGCGTGTCAACAAGTCAAACTAGCAGACAAAGACGTCCGAGAAGAGGACTCAAAACAATGTTATTTCAGACCTCTATTGAATGTCCATATGGATCAGAAAATGAAATTATTGAATTCATTGAATGCCTTCCCTGCATTCCAGCTAATTAGCAATTTTTAGTTAATGCTATTCTCTTGTCCAGCCGAGGCTAAGGTAATATAAACAGGAAAAATCCGAATATGTCCTAATCGATCGATATCACAGTTCATCTAAGGAAACATGTTAAATCATATAAAAAACAAAAACTATACGAATTCAAGTAACATCTGTTAAAGATAAAATGGTAGCAACAGCTGACCAACAGCTTCTTTTCGGAGAACTGTTTGATATTCACTATTGTTAAGAAATGGTGCTATGAAGGTTAATTTATCAACAAGGACTTACGAGGAAGACTCCTCCTTTGGCTATGACTTTGGTCAGCAATGCGCCTACCGGAAACAATCATCTGGTGTCTATCAAACATCTGAAAAATTCCAGTCATACACCCAATTTGCTTCTGCAATTCAGGATTGTCGTCTGACAATGAATGTAACAGCTTGGCAGCCATAGACACCTCTTTTGTTACAGCTGCACATTAGTCACCAAATCAAATAAATCTTTTTCAAAACATGAACAAAGCTTCAGAAGTAAAGCCCTAATTTCATAACCAGACACTAAACAAAAATAGGGTTTGACACAAAACCCACTTCAAATTTACCACAAATCTGCCAAAAGGTGGCTCCTTTATGTCCCCCAATTCAAAGATTCCAAGATGGACAAAGTAAGAAACCCAACTCAGCAATGTGAATAAAATACCGATCTTTGTAGTTGAGAAAAAGTACCTGAATTGGAACTGGGAGGAACTCGAGCTAAGGTGATGAGTTGAAAGAGAGAGGGGGGACGTGGGAATGAATGAGGGAGATGTGGAGTTGGCAAATGCCTTTCCCCATTCCTTATTTTACAAATTGTTGTTTTGGTGGGAAGTTATCCACCTCCACGAGAAATCTCACATTTATGTAAATTAAATACACTTCTAGATGAGTTAAGATACAGTAATTTTTAAGAGAAACGGGATTTCATTAATTTGATAGTTTAAATAGAAAAATTAATTTATATTTCTATGAATTATATCGAATGTAACCGCTATCGATTTTTTTATTAATTTTGTTTGTTTTAAATTTGACTTGAAATGTCCGACACAAAATAAACATAGAGAGGCTTTTCTATGGATCAATTCAAATATTTTTAAGTTAATTTTTTTTTCTCTTACTGAACAAAATAAGTGGCCGAACCGCAACGAACGTGCTCGAGCCTCCAAGGTCTAAACTACACAAGAACAGAGCTGACCGTCTGTTAATAATCGCCAACTTGGTGTACAGCTCTTTGATTTCTCAAGCATCATTCCAAATTATATGATGAAACATCTTCACCATATTTCTGTAGCCATGTGCATTTAAAGAAATTCACGCATTGCCGTGGAGATGCAGAGATCATACACAAGCAGCATGACCTAACTTTTGGGGTACGCTCACAGTAAAGACATTCATGCATAATGCATTACTGCCATCAGCCTGATCGTGACGGATTCGAACACCCTCGAGAGCTCGAACGGTAAAAACGACACTAACCGCGCTACTACTACTACGTATGGTGCTTTTCAGTTTTGTAAGGAAAAATTATAATTTTTGTATGGATTACACTGCAGATAGTTTCATCGATCAATTAGCCAAGAAATAGAGATTTAACAGTTAGTCATTCAGTCTCTATTCTCAGATACTATTCATTGTCTCATTTTGTCCGAGTGTCAATGCGGATTGCGGACACGAGTATCTTTCAATCAGACAGGACTTAGACTTGTAATAATACACTTGCAATTACATGTAGGACATATTACACAAATGCCTTCTATTACTTGTCATCTAAATCTTATCTTCAGACTTCCATTAACCATAAATAGATAACAAAGCTCATCCATAGAAAATGGAAACAACAAAATTAAACAAGATAGAGCCACTTAACAAATTTCAAAAGTCTATCGAAATTGCGGTGTGAAATGTGACTAAACATGTCTTTCTCGACAATTTTACTATATGAGAAAAAGATGCTTAAACCCTACATATGATCATGACTTGCATGAAGGATGGATGTATCAACTTCAAGTAAAATAATATCGCAATTCAGTAGGGATTATTGGATTAGGTTCTGCCAGAGCGATCAAGGGAATCTAAGCACATTTCCATGCACATGCCCTAGTTGTGTTTGTCCATTTATTTAAACGTCACCAATGAGATATGATTCTCGACTTAATCAAGGGCATGTGTATATACTTTAACAAGAATGTACATAAATTCCGACCTGTATTTTCTTAGAGTCTTGAAGAGTTCAATAAACTAAACAACAATGTTTTTATTCAATCAGAAAGCATGACTAACTTTCAGAAGGGTGTGAGCAATATGATATCTCTTGGACTTAGAATAAGTATGAGATTATGAAGATGCCTTTGAAAGTTTGGGACATGGACGTGATAAAGTTATGTATGCCAACTAGTACTTTGGACCATTACACCGATACAAAGACTTGGCAATGATGCATCATGCATGGCCAACCTAACAAATAGGCTTCCAAAACTGGCCACCAACTATACTGAGCTACATCATCACATCTTATTAGCTTTCGCAAGAAAAAAATAGCTAAGTTTCAGATAATATTAGACCCACACACATGAAAACATCCATACCTTATTCCGCATTGTGGATCAAATGCATCACATGATCAGCTTAACCATCTTCTTTTTTTGCAATTGTAATTCTGCAGTAGATGAGCCTCCGTGTCGAAGCTTCAAACGTGAAACTTAAGGTCCATTGGTTAGAATGCTCAAAACCCTTTTTAGTTCTACGATTTAGTTCTCTTTTTCTTCTAGGGTTTATAGATATGCTCCTATATACGTGTTTCAACTTTCAATCAATGAAGTGATTTGGGCACATGGCTTGTTTTGTTCCTCAATTGTTTAGTATGTTGACATGCATGCTACTCTATTATGCTTGTATCAATTGAAATGATGGTAATGGCTGCCTGTCTATAATGTTAGTTGAATCATTTACAATCAAAAATTTAAATAGTTCACATGATTGAAAGTCATGTTACAAAAGATTCATCAACTGCAAAAAAACAAGGTGACAACTGCAAGAACATTTACTTCCTACTCCAATCATTGTCTTACAAACTGATTTGGTCATGTAGCCTGTTTCAATAAGGCCGGCCCAATTAAAAAGGAATTAGACATCGTATACTTCCAACGTGCGGCCCATTTTGACTTATATTCAAGAATATTAAATAATGTATTTCTAATTAAAAATAAATAAAAAATAAAAAGAAAAGAAGAGAAGAGAAAAAGACGAGTTGTGATGAGATCGTAAACAGAAGACTCCAACACGCATCCTTCCGTCGTCATATGATTCTCTCTTTCTTCCGATTATCCGCAATTCCACTTTATCGGCATCTTCTTATCACTCGCCGCCGATCGGAATTCGGCGATTTCGTCGTTTCGAAAGATTCGATTCGGCATTATTAAGGTTTCGTCGTATTGGTGGTGGAGGAACGACGCGATGCGACGGCGGGCGTCCGAGTTCCGGCGCCCTGCTAGGAGGAGGTTTCTAATTGGATCTGGATTCTACTTGGGATCTTCTCCGTTGCTGGATTGGTTCTCTTCGTTTTGCATCACAATCAGAGTGAGGATCGGGCCCACCAGGTAAACTCTCATTTACTTATTCGCTGATTGGTGGTTGGTTGATCGAGTCGTTAATGTTGTTTGTGTCTGTCGGTTTTGCTGATGGTTATGTCGAGTGATTCCTGTAGGTATGTATAGTGTAGTTTCAGCTATCTGGAGAAAGTTTTAAGCTTTATTTAGAAGGTTGGATTTTTAAGTTGGAGCTGAAATGAGTAGTCTATCCACAATTTTACTTTACTCCTTTGATATTTTAATTCGTTTGACGACACATCCAAGTTTCTGTTCTGTGCTTAGATTGATTGTTAGCTACTGCTGGGAAACAGCTTGTGCAATTCTCTACTTCACTTGTGCTACCAACTTAAAGTTTGTATAACATCAGTTGTTGACTGCCAAACTAGTAAAACGTGAGGAACTTCGCTTTTTTCGGTGAGGATAGTGTTAGTTATTGTCATGTCAGACCCAATCACCCAAGTCAGTTCAGTGACATCTTTATAGCTAAATTGTATGCATTTAAATGTTGTGTTATTGTTCAAAAATGCCTCACCTTGTAACTTTTTCTTCTCTCTTTTCATGTTGGGTAGAAACAATCCGTATTGTCTATTTAAAAATTGTAAATATTTTTTTGCAATTCTTCTCCAATTGCTAACGCGTGTCACACACCTTAGATTCAGTTCAGTTGGAATATGGTGTATTCATTTTTCTTTGGATTTGTGTTTTGCATGGTTAGCGAGATGTAAGCATGTCATTGCATTTTCCAGGTTCATGATGAGGCAGTCAAACTGGTAAATGAGAGTAAAAATGTTAGCGAAGTGACCCAAACTGCTACATCTTTTGCTAGACAGTTGGGTGAGCAGATGACGCTAGCTAAAGCATATGTGATTATTGCAAAAGAGCACAATAACCTTCAACTTGCTTGGGAACTCAGCTCCAAAATCCGAACTTGTCAGCTGCTACTCTCTAAAGCTGCGATGAAAAATGAACCGATAACTCTTGCTGATGCTGAACCAGTTATCAAAAGCCTTTCCTTGTTAATTTTCAAAGCTCAAGATGCTCATTATGATGTTGCTACTACAATAATGACCATGAAATCCCACATACAGGCTCTTGAAGCACGTGCAAATACTGCAACAATTCAGAGCACTCTCTTTGGTCAAATGGCAGCTGAAGCAATACCCAAGCATCTTCATTGTCTGAATGTCAAACTCACAGCAGATTGGCACAAGGAGCCATCCCGCTATGAACAGGGTCATGAAATAAAAAATTCCCAACGACTTGTGGACAACAATCTTTACCACTTCTGTGTTTTCTCAGATAACATTATGGCTGTCTCTGTTGTTGTCAACTCCACTGTCTCCAACGCGGAGCATCCAAAACAGCTTGTATTTCACGTTGTAACCAGTGGGGTTGTCTATGGAGCAATGCAGTCTTGGTTTCTTAGTAACGACTTCAAGGGATCCACAATAGAGATTCAGAATGTTGAGGAGTTTTCTTGGCTTAATGCGTCTTATGCGCCTGTCGTAAAACAGCTCGAGGATCCTGATTCTAGGTCATTCTATTTTGATGGTTCAGTAGATTTTAATGTGGAGCCGAAGCTGCGAAACCCCAAGTATGTATCCTTGTTAAACCACCTTAGGTTTTACGTACCAGAGATTTTTCCTCAACTAGAAAAAGTAGTTTTTCTTGATGATGATGTTGTGGTCCAGAAAGAGTTAACACCATTGTTTTCGTTGGATCTACATGGAAATGTAAATGGAGCAGTGGAAACTTGTCTGGAAGCTTTCCATCGATATTATAAGTATCTTAACTTCTCAAATCCGATAATCAGCTCTAAATTTGACCCACAGGCTTGTGGTTGGGCATTTGGGATGAATATCTTTGATTTGGTTGCATGGAGGAAGAAAAATGTGACAGAAAGATATCATTATTGGCAGGAGCAGAATGCTGATCGGACTATATGGAAGCTTGGCACGCTTCCTCCAGGGCTCCTTTCATTTTATGGGTTAACCGAGCCTCTTGACCGCAGATGGCATGTTCTTGGACTGGGATATGATGCGAACATTGACAATCGCTTAATAGAAAGTGCAGCTGTAATACATTTCAATGGAAATCTGAAACCGTGGCTAAAGTTTTCCATTAGCCGATACAAACCTCTTTGGGAAAGGTACGTGAATCATAGTCATCCATATCTACAAGATTGCGTTACAAGTTGAAACTCACCAAGTCACATCACTATATTTGCTATTGGCTGTGGTATGACTTGAGATGTGGTGCTACATTATTTTGGAGCCAGACATGGATATTTTGCGGAAACTTCCTTCAATCTCATTTGCGGAAAAGTGTTATACTATTCCTGTTGAGAACCATTTCATACGTCAAAAGAAGCATGTTATACGTTAAAGACACAGGTGATTCATTTATGGAGGGGTTTTCTAGTTCCCTCTCTGCTAGGTGTAGAGAACTATTTATGATGCAGCAATTCTTTCATAATAATCTAGTTTTCAGGTTTTTATCACTTGATGCACAGACTCAAACTTTTCTCCACTGTTATGTATGAGACAGACATCAATTATCTGGTCAACCTTGTACAATATCATTACATTAAATCAAGAATACTTCTCAAGTACATCTTCTGCCATTCTCGTAATGCTATCTTGCAGTTTCATACACATTTTGATTGCAATTGTTTCTTAATAGAGGTTTTTTAAAATTTGCAACACAAACTAGTAACAAGCCATTTCAGTGGTCTCCGTTGCTCATGGGAGCCCAAATTGCCACCTCTGAATACCCATCTTCAGTGGCACAAGCTCTAAACATACCTGTTGTGTTGTATGGCATGGTCACCTCCCCAGTGGCGGAGACAGCTACCAAGCCTGCAGTGCCTTTTGGAGCACAATTGTGTACCACATAGGCAGCAGCTTCCTCAAGAGACAATCCTTTATATTCCATCAGTGCTGCCACTTCCCTTGCCACAGTAGCTCGGATGATTGCCTCACCTTTGCCTGTGGCTGAGACGGCACAGAGGTTGTTGGCATATGTCCCTGCACCAATGATTGGCGTGTCACCAATTCTCCCCACCATTTTGTTGACTAACCCTCCGGTAGAAGTTGCAGCTGCTAAGTTACCATGGCCATCTACGGCAACACACCCAACAGTTCCAATTTGGTCACCCTCTGGAAGTGGGGCTTCGTTGATCTTTTCTTTTTTGACTGGTGGCGTGTAATCAATCTGAATCACAAATAACTCAGACTTGATTCATATACATATTTCAGAATAACATGAACTATTTCAATCACAAGGTCACTTGATCATCTTTTCAGCTTTGGGGCAGATTGTTTTTGTCAACCATATAGAAACTCACGATTCTTGTATCAAAAAGTGAGAGTTACGAACCTGAACTCTGTTGGCTTCTTTAGCTTGGTTGAGTCTTTCAATATTTTCTGGAGTAATAAAGTAACTCGGATCAACAGTTTCCACACCCTGATGCAAAACAACTTAAGTAAGACTTTCCAAGATTAATAAGGGAATTAATGCTGGGAATTACCTGTTCCCTTGCAAATGCTTCTGCTCCATCAAATGCAAGATATATATGTGGTGTTCTCTCCATAACAAGTCTAGCAAGGGATATGGCATTTACAACTGTCGTGAGTCCAGAGACAGCACCACAAGCCTTTGTCTTTCCATCCATGATGCACGCTTCCATCTCAACCGTACCGTTGCTTGTTAGAACAGAACCTCTGCCAGCATTGAAGTTGGGATGGTTTTCAAGTTCACGAACCTATACCAATAGCCAAATGCACAAAATGAGGGTCAACCTCTTATAGAAACCTATTCTCCAAGCCTCTGGGCTCTGGCAACCAGACAGGTTTCAACAAGCATTTTAAAAACTATACTTGGTGATCAGATTTTCAAAAGCTAAACCTTACAACAGAAATTGAAAACAATAACAGCAAAAATCAACACATGAATCACTGAAGCGTATGATTTTGTGGAAAGCAGCATAATTGAAAACCCTAACAGTGGATTTAGAGGAAAGGGACTATACCACAAGCTCGACGACATCGAGAGGGGAGCGATTGGATTTGAGAGCATCAACGCCGATCTGAAGGCAGCGACGGAGGGCAGCTTCGCGTGGGAGGCGGCGCTCAGCTGGGAGATCTAGCGGAATGTCTCCGGCGCCGCCGTGCAGAGCAATAGCCCAACCCATCGCTGGTCAACGATCAACTGTGGAGTGTTAAGATGGAGTTGAGGAATCTTCGTCTACCTGATTCGGACCCACCCGAATCTCAAATGACCTTATTGGACTGATTGGATCAGACCCGGCCCGAATCCGTATGTGATCTCACGGCAATTGACACTTGACCATTGTTTGATTTTTGAAAATAAGGATATTAAAGAAACTTGCAACATTGCTTCACCAAAATAATTGGACTTGATGCAAATCCACAAAAAACTAACATCATCAACTGAGATGGACAACATCTACTCGCTAAAGTTCAACATCTTCTACATTACCTTGCAGACCGATACAACAGACTTGCAACAAAAAAGAAATTAACACCGCCAAAAGGAGTGGTAAATTACAAACAAAGAAGCCTGAGCATAAAGTAACCATACTTGAAACCTACCTTAAGTCTGTTTGCGTACATTGGACACAGTGCTAGCGATATTTGCTGTTCAAGGTTTTCAGCCATTTTGGCATAGTTGTCAGTACTCAGTAGTCCCTCTCTTAATTGTCGAATGGCATTGTACAACTTCCTCCTTGGTCCAACAGAATCCACTCCCATATCTTTGAGGTCCTCAAATGTCAGCAGCGGCAAAGCCTCTTCGTCTACTTCATGTGCCTCAAATAATTCTATGTAACTGCCAAATCCTCTTTCTTCCAACCATTTGTCTACACCATGACCATATATTATCATTCCTTTGTCTTTGGACATCTGTTCATTGTCATTTGTCAGTGTGATGGTCAACCTCATCTGAGTTACTCTTGTTTGTAAAATCTAACGGATGTTCGAAAACATAGTGATCAAAATCTTGCTTGCTAGTGGTTGAAAATTCCGAACCTGAACTTCCTTCAATCTCATTTGCGGAAAAGTGTTATACTATTCCTGTTGAGAACCGTTTCATTCGTCAAAAGAAGCATGTTATACGTAAAACACACACAGGTGATTTATTTATGGAGGGGTTTTCTTGTTCCCTCTCTGCTAGGTGTAGAGAACTATTTATGATGCAGCAATTCTTTCATAATAATATAGTTTTTTCAGGTTTTTATCACTTGATGCAGACTTGAACTTTTCTCAACTGTTATGTACGTGACAGACATCAAATATCTGGTCAACCTTGTACAATATCATTACATTACATCAAGAATCTTCTGCCATTCTCGTAATGCTATCTTGTAGTCTCATACACAATTTGATTGCAATTGTTTCTTACTAGAAGTTTTTTTAAATTAGCGACAGAAGCTAGTAACAAGCCACTTTCAGAGGTCTCCGTTGCTCATGGGATCCCAAATTGCCACCACTGAATACCCATCTTCAGTGGCACAAGCTCTAAACATACCAGTTGTGTTATATGGCATGGTCACCTCCCCAGTGGCGGAGACAGCTACCAAGCCTGAAGTGCCTTTTGGAGCACAATTGTGTACCACATAGGCAGCAGCTTCCTCAAGAGACAAGCCTTTGTATTCCATCAGTGCTGCCACGTCCCTAGCCATAGTTGCTCGGATGATTGACTCGCCTATGCCTGTGGCTGAGACGGCACAGAGGTTGTTGGCATATGTCCCTGCACCAATGATTGGCGTGTCACCAATTCTCCCCACCATTTTGTTGACTAACCCTCCGGTAGAAGTTGCAGCTGCTAAGTTACCATGGCCATCTACGGCAACACACCCAACAGTTCCAATTTGATCACCCTCTGGAAGTGGGGCTTCGTTGATCTTTTCTTTTTTGACTGGTGGCGTGTAATCAATCTGAATCACAAGTAACTCAGACTTGATTCATATACATATTTCAGAATAACATGAGAAATTTCAATGACAAGGTCACTTGATCATCTTTTGTCAGCTTTGGAGCGGATTGTTACGAACCTGAACTCTGTTGGCTTCTTTAGCTTGGTTGAGTCTTTCAATATTTTCTGGAGTAATAAAGTAACTCGGATCAACAGTTTCCACACCCTGATGCAAAACAACTTAAGTAACACTTTAAGAGATTAATAAGGGAAGTAAGGCCTGGGAATTACCTGTTCCCTTGCAAATGCTTCTGCTCCATCAAATGCAAGATATATATGTGGTGTTTTCTCCATAACAAGTCTAGCAAGGGATATGGCATTTACAACTGTCGTGAGTCCAGAGACAGCACCACAAGCCTTTGTCTTTCCATCCATGATGCACGCTTCCATCTCAACCGTACCGTTGCTTGTTAGAACAGAACCTCTGCCAGCGTTATAGTTGGGATTGTTTTCAAGTTCACGGACCTATACCAACAGCCAAATGCACAAAATGAGGGTCAACCTCTTTTAGAAACCTATTCGCTGAGTCACCGACAACCAGACAGGTTCCAACAAGCATTTTTTTTGATATCAGGTTCCAACAAGCATTTTAGAAACTATACTTAGTGATCAGATTTTCAAAAGCTAAATCTTACAACAGAAATTGAAAACAATAACAGCAAAAACCAACACATGAATCACTGAAGCGTGTGATGTTTTGGAAAGCAGCATATTTGAAAACCATAAGTTATGAATTTTGAGGAAAGGGATTATACCACAAGCTCGACGACATCGAGAGGGGAGCTGTTGGATTTGAGAGCATCAACGCCGATCTGAAGGCAGTGACGGAGGGCAGCTTCACGTGGGAGTCGGCGCTCGGGTGGAAGATCTACAGGAATGTCTCCTGCGCCGCCGTGCAGAGCAATAGCCCAACCCATCGCTAGTCAACGATCAACTGTAGAGAGAGTAGGTGGAGATGGAGTTGAGGAATCCTCGTATACATATGCAGAAAGTGTTAGTTAAGGTAGTTCAATTGAGTCTCGATCCATTGACGATCGAACGGTTGAGATCGATGATATATAAAGAATGGCGCTCGGTTCAAATATATCAAAACGATGACATTTTGTTCAAAATATGTGAAACAATATTGCCTTGTGCTCTTGAACGGACCCTTTTACAAGCATGAGATTTAAGAACATGAAAGTTGATACATCTGCTTGAAAAAGTTTTACATACTTCTAAATTAACCTACAGACCGATACAACATCTACTTGCACAAAAAGGAAATCAACACTGCCTAAGGAGTGGAAAATTAATACAAAGAAGCCTGAGCAAAAAGTAACCATATCTGTTTGCGGACATTGGACACAGTGCTTGCGATATTTGCTGTTCAAGGTTTTCAGTCATTTTGGCATAGTTGTCAGTACTCAGTAGTCCCTCTTAATTGTCGAATGGCATTGTACAGCTTCCTCCTTGGTCCAACAGCATCCACCCCAATATCTTTGAGGTCCTCAAATGTCAGCAGCGGCAAAGCCTCTTCATCTACTTCATGTGCCTCAAATAATTCTATGTAATTGCCAAATCCTCTTTCTTCCAACCATTTGTCTACACCATATATGATCATTCCTTTGTCTTTGGACATCTGTTCATTGTAAGTGTGATGGGCAAACTCATTTGAGTTACTCTTGTTTGTAAAATCTAATGGATGTTCGGAAACATAGTCATCAAAATCTTGCTTGCTAGTGGTTGAAAATTCCGGACCTGAATGGCCAGGGTAGATTTCTGAGCTACCAAATGAGTTGAACTGATAAGTAGCTTTCATGTGCTTCTGTATATGGTTTTCGCTGTCATATGACCCATGTCTAGAGCAATTCCAAGCACTGCAAAAAGAACCATTTCCTGAATTTGAAGTCTGCACCTTTCGCTTCATTACCCTTGGCTTCTTATTGACATTCCTAAATTCGACTGTAGCCTTTTCCAACCCAACACCCACAGAACTCGAATGCACAGACCCTGGTTTGCACGAATTTGGATTTGTGTTCTCAATATTCTGTTCCACATCAACAGTAGTTGAACAATTCTCCAACTTGACAGAACTGAACCGTGCCAAGTCAGTGACAGCACTGTTGTTGTTAGTCCCCAGTTCAAGTCCAGCGATATCAGCATCAGTTTTCACTCCATCAGACCGCCCCCGGCGCTTCCGCAAATCAACCCTAACTTTGTGTACAAATGACACAGCAGCTGGTAAATCTCCTATCTCCTCCAATCTGACATTTGGACGCCTTTCTCTCTTTGAACTCTTACTCATTGTCAGCATTCCACAAACCCTAGAAATCACTATCCACATGACCAAAATACAAAATTACGAAAAAAGATAAAAACATCACGAATTGAGCAAGCTTCAACAAATATAATATAAAAATTAAACCAAACATCAGCCCTCAGCAAGTAAACCCTAATTCATCACCAAAGCAGCAATTTCTCCGAAAAAATTAGACCTTTAGCTGCTCCAAAAAAGCCAACTACAGTAAACCCTAAATCAGACAACCTACACAACAACCATACAAACCATTCAAATAACACTGAAAACAAAGCTCAGAGACTCTTAACTGATATTAATAACTAACAAATGCTCACCAGACGAACATTAAATACAAATCAAAGATTGCAGTGGCTGAAACTAGCGATACCCAGATAAGATTAAGCTTCAAGTGCTAACCTTTACCGGCAGGAATCGAACGTTGCAAAGGTACTAAAACAGAAGACTCTGGCAGTGGCTGAGCTGAAAACTCTGAGCTAATGCGAGCTGGGGGTTATTCAAATTTTTGGGGATTGAAGTGAAATTGCAAGATTTAAATTTCGTATTTGCTACTTCTCAATTATTGAAATTTCAATTTTTCTGGAGGTTTGATATGCAGGAAGGTGTCTGGAATGTTCGGACACGTGCGAGATTGTCATTTGCTTCGCACGTGCGTCTGTTGCACATGGTGTCGCCGACATACGGTAGGGTTGATGGGCTACGTTGGTGAGCCCATTGGGCTTTCTAACATTCATTGAATTTAAAAAGGAGGAACATTCATTCAGGAATGGCTACGCCAGTGTCTAACATCATCATATGATTACATGAATTAACTAAGTTTTAGCAACGTGTTTTCCATTTGAGGTATTTGTTGGGGTTTCTGATCCCGGTGTAGGACTGTTGCTGCTGCTGGTCTGCTCCTCGAAAGCTTGCACCGGATCAGCATAAGATCGAGTTCCAGGCCACCTGCTTGACTTAATGGTGCCATTGTTTATTGCAGTTTTTTCATCAAATATGATGCCTGTAAACAAAACACACAACTAAATAAAGAAAAAAGATCATGACAACACTTCTATTCAACTAGATTTATACTTCGCAGAAGTGTATGTAAACAACATAGATGCTTTACTATTTATCGGTTATCCGTATGTAGCATTCATTTTCAGCTCTAAAACATTATCAGCAGGACCCATTGGTGTTGCTACTACTAATATGTATGAGATTTGTAGGTGTAGACATCAGAAAATATTCAGGCAGGAAAGTAACCTGGAGGCCATTGTATTCAAGTATATTATCTGGGGTTTTAAAAGTGATTTGGATAACAAGAAAGTATAGCTAGAAGACATGACCGGTTGTTACATATAATGGATATCATTTGAAATGGCAAGCTTTATTCTGATCGCTTCTATCTTTTGTAGCCTCCAAGTTAACAGATTTTTTAAATTCTTACAGTCCTTGTTAGTAGGTGCGTTTTAATAAATGATATTGCATCTTTCTCAACAAAAACTAATAGGAGAGCATTTTATGAACGCAGCAACACTACCAAACTCACATTCAATTAAAGTTAGCCATATGATGTACTTAAAATACTAAAACTTGAGGTACCGTGATATTCACTCTGTATATGAAGAAAGTATTACCTCCGAATATATCCTTATTTGAGAAGTACTTCGCGTTAAGATAGCGAGTATATTCAGCTTCAAGTTTCTGTACCTTTCAAAGTCTTCTTTATAGTCGGTATCCCTATACAAAAACAGGAAGAATTCAAAACTAGATAATTTTACTGCAATTTGTTAGAATACCAAACCCAAAAAGCATGGTAGCTTAAAAATTGGAGACACAATACCAATGATAAACTCAAGTCTCTGAACACAGATATACGGAGCACGCCCCAATTAAGTCTGCCTTCTAAATTTAATTTCTAGAACCTCAACAATTTAGTCAATCAATCAGTTGTAGTAAAAGCAAAATGCTCAACATTTGATAACCAAAGTAGAAAATATTAGTCCACTAGGAGTAGAGTAATTTGAGGTAGAAAAATCAACAATTTTCCGAGAAGCCGCAATGACACATACATACACAATCTTAGAGCAAAATCCAGATAACTAAGTAGCTAGCATCCTCCAATCTCAAAAACCCAAATATAGAAGAAATGGTATTACTCAATCTTTGCAATCTCCGGCTTCTTCTCTTCCGAATCAACCACGGCGCCGCCGGACAGGTCATCAATCTAAAGAAGAAGAATAAGATTAGTGTCTCATTCCAAGTGGTCACTGACGAAAATAAAAGAAGGAAAAAGGACGTTGGGCTTAAGGGGAGTCAGGGAGTCAACAGAGTTGTCAGAATTGGATGCGGAGTGTTGCGTCGTAGCCATATCCTTAGCTCGGCCGCTCCAACTTGTTCAAATTCGGATCCGAGCGACGAGTAGCTGTCTGCAGATGTGTTCACTTTAATTGTTGCTAATATTTAAAGTATAGTTTTAATTATATTTTTGAGCTGGGTAGATTATACACAATTATTAATTATTAAAGGGTTTAATAAGTATGAATTCAGCTGTGATAGACTTTTGTATTGCATTTTTCATTATTCATCAATGACTAAACTTGTACTCCATCAAATATCACGATACAAAATATATATGAAATCTACATGTCTCGTTTTTTTTTTTTTTTTTTTTGATAAAAGATCAACCGTTTAAACGGCGATAGAACAAGATGGACCAACTAAATAGAACATAAGGGAAACTAAGCACGGCCATTCAGATAACTGGAGATAAAAAGGGGAATAGAGTCAACCCGAGTCCAAGTTGTGTTGGTTACTCTTGCCATGACGGCGAGCCTATCAGCCATGACATTTTCTTCGCGACATCTGTGCTCTATGCTCCAACCTGGGTGCGTTTTAAAACCATGTATGCACGGGTGAAACCAACCTCCATCTTTACCATGGTTTAGAAAGCCCAAACTAGCAGCCAACACAATTTCCATAGAGTCTGAGATGAAAGTTGCTTTGTGGAGATTCATAATTGTTGCCATCTTCATCCCAGCTAGGAGCGCAAAACCTTCAGCATCTCTGGAGCACGCTGTTGTTGCTTCCCATCCTAGGGTAACAGCCTGCAGAGTGTTTTCATGCATCCAGACGGCTGCGTATCCAGTGCTGCCATTTCGAGACCAGGAACCATCGCAATGGATGAGAGGGATGGTTTCCGACTTGTAATGATTCCAATAACTATGGGTCATCCGGGTGTCACTTTGATACAGAACAGATATTACTTTCCAATATGACTTGTCAATGTCGAGGGCAGGGGCACCATGTCTTAGAGAGTTCCGACAGCCCCAAACAATCCAGATCAGACATATAAGTTTTCGAAAATCAGCCTTGTTGCATGTTGTGAAGCATCCAAACAACCAGTCTGCAGCTGTGTGGTACGTATACTGGAAAACAGACTCAGGAAGATCAAGCTTGATTGCAATAGCCCTCATACGCCAGCAAGTAGTGAACAAATGCAAAGAAGTCTCAGGCTTAAAACCACAAAAAATGCAGCTAGGAGGAACAACGCAACAACGCTTTTGGAGATTAATGACATCAGGCAGCGAATTGTGGAATAATCTCCAAGCCATTACCTTGATTTTACCGGGCAGGTTGAGATTCCATAGGGTTTTCCAAAATGAGATCGTCCTAGCTTCATCTGATGTTTCCCCATGTCTTGTCACTGAGTTAGAGATCAGCAGCCCGTAGGCTGATTTAACCGAGAACTCCCCTGAACTTGTGAGACCCCAAGAGAGTCTGCCATTTGCAGCTTGGTGAACCATCCCTCCTGCTAAGATATGTTTGATTTTCGAGATTCCACGCCACGCGTGGGAAGGCCTGCTGCCAGGACCTGCCTCTAAGAGATTACTGTGCGGGAAATAACGAGCTTTTGTGATTTGACCGAGAAGGGAGTCTGGGTTTGTGAGTATCCGCCAGGCTTGTTTCAATAAAAGAGCATCATTGAATAAAGCTAAATTCCTAAAGCCAAGACCACCAGATTTCTTGTCCCTTTGCATCACATGTTTGGCAACCCAGTGAATACCCTTAGAGTCTTTCTTAGATGACCACCAGAAATTGATAAAGCTTTTCTGAATTCGGTCGCAGGTGGTCAGTGGAAGCTTGTAGCACTGCATCGCATAAATCGGAATGGCCTGACCTATTGATTTTATCAGAACCTCCTTCCCAGCTCTAGAGAGTAACTTCATCTTCCAATCAGATGTTCTCTTCGCTACTTTGTCCTCCAACGACTCAAAGACTTGCCTCTTGTTTTGTCCCACTTCCATCGGCAGCCCAAGGTATTTAGAGTGCCTCTCCACGCACGCAACACCCAGAATTCGACAGGTTTCATCTCTGATTTGCTGGCCAACACATGGACTGCACACAATCTCGGACTTCGCGTAATTAATGACCTGCCCTGATATTACTTCGTACATCTGCAAGAGCTCCTTCACTGCCCGGACTTCACTAAGGTCTGCTCGTAAAAAAATGAGGCTATCATCTGCGAAGAGGAGGTGGGTGATTGGAGGGGCGGTACGGCTGACTTTGATGCCCTGAATTCTTCCCTGCATGACCAATGAGTTTAGAGCTGAAGATAGCCATTCTGATGCTGTGATGAACAAATAGGGCGAGATGGGATCGCCCTGTCGGATTCCCCTGGCTGGTGTAAAGAAATCCGTGTGACTATCATTGACCTTGACTCTATAGCTGACCGATCGGATGCATTGTAGAATTTTCATGACCCAGGCCCTGTCGAAACCAAGCTTTTCCATCATCTTTTCTAGAAACGGCCACTCCAATCGATCGAAAGCTTTGCTCATGTCAAGCTTTAAGGATATATACCCCTCGGTCCTCCCTCTCATTGTTTTGATGAAATGACCAATTTCATGGGCTATCAAGATATTATCTGTTATCAATCTACCGCTCACAAATGCAGATTGGTTGGGGGAAATCACACTCGGGAGGATTAACTTGATTCTATTTGCAAGAACCTTCGTGATGACCTTCATACCAACGGAGCATAAACTGATCGGACGGAACTCTTCCATGCGCATTGGGTCCTTCACCTTTGGTATCAACACTATTTCTGTTGCATTCAGCTGGGCATTGAGGTGATTTTCATTAAGAAAATGGAGGGCTTCTTTGCAAACCTCCTGTCCGAAAGTTCCCCAATGCCTTTGAAAAAAGAAGGCTGGAAAGCCGTCGATACCCGGGGCTTTGTGTGGACTTAACTGGTAGAGGGCTGCTTTGACTTCCTCAAGTGATGATGGGGCACATAGAAACGAGTTCATCTCCTCTGTCACTTTCCTTGGGACAAACCTAAGTGAATGATCCCAATTGATGTTGGCCCCTTCCACCTGTGATTTGAAAATGTCAGTAAAGTAAGACCTTGCAATCATTGTGATACCTTTGATGTCAGTGACAATATCGCCATTTGAGTTTTGCATCATTTGAACTCGATTCACTTGCTTTCTGTGTGAGGCTCTAGCATGGAAGTAGCGAGTATTGTTGTCTCCCTCTCGGAGCCAATCTATCCGTGATCTTTGCTGCCAAAATAACTCTTCCCTAGCCAGCCATTCATCCAGCTGACTCGATAAATCATGCTCCTTTTGAACCACGTCGAGCGAGCGAACTGAGGATTGCAGAAGCTCCAGCTGGTTCTTTATATGCTTTATGTTACGCTGGACATGTCCAAATGTGTTCGAACTCCAATTTTTTAGCTCCGTTGCGCACACCTGTAATACAGCAGACAAGTTTTGATTATTAGCAGAGGGCGATGTGGCTTGTCGCCAAATAACATCAATCTTTGTATTAAAATCAGCGTGGCGCATCCACATCCTCTCGAATCTGAAAGCCCTTTTCTCCACTCTCGTCCAATGCTTTGATGAGGTAAGCGATATTAGTAAGGGGCAGTGATCCGACTTGAAAGCCTTGAGGTGGCGCACTGATGTATTAGGGTAATGTGTCCGCCAATCTGATGAAGCCAACACCCTATCCAGCCTGGCCTTTGCTTCAAACGGGTGAGCACGCTTGTTTGAGAAGGTAAATGGATGCCCAGAGAAACCAATGTCTATCAGCCCGCACCGATCGGTTGCATCCCTAAATTGTCGAATTCGGGATCGATCTCTTGGACGAACCCCTGATGCTTCTTTCGGGTATAAGACTTCATTGAAATCCCCCATAACCATCCAAGGTTCTTCGTTGTCTTTCTTCAATCTATCTAAGAGAGCCCAACTCTCCCTTCTTTTCCTTCCGTCCGGATCACCATAGAAAAGTGTGAGTTGAAAGGTTTTGTCTGTTACCACTGTCATATCAATATGACTTTTAGAGAAACTAGTGACTCTTAAATCCACATCATGGTGCCAGAGGATTGCCAGACCCCCGGACATCCCAACCCTGTCGACTGCAAAACAATTAAGAAAACCTAATTTAACCCTCAAATGATTCCATCTTCTGACATGTCCGGACACCCCCGGACATGTCTCGTTAATATGTCGGTATAATATCATTCATTAATAAAATGAATTACAAATCCGATAAAAAGATAGATCCATGTAAATAAAAAGCGAGCAACTAGTCAAAGAAGTGTTCCCTCAACACGAATCATTATTCCCATCAAAAATATATTCGTCCTCGTGAAGCATAAGCTTCCTATCAGTTGGTCATACGACCAACTATTTTTTCTTGTCCGATCACAACATGAGTAAAATTAGTAAATCAACTGAAAGATGCAATCTTCTCGTTAGACTTGGGATAGAAAACCGAGTCATAACTGCCGCTGCCGCCATTTATTTGACTAAAAAAAGCTCTGAGCTTCCTTGCAGGCGAAATTATTCATAAAAACTCTGGTGTGGAGACGTAATCTTAGGGGATGATATTGTATCAAACAGCAATATAAGGAGTGTTGATGTGTTCGTCCTGCAAAGCTTTCTGCACAAGCTCTGTCTGCTCTCTTCCATGGACTGAGTAAAAGCCTGTAGCAGTGGCAGCAGATGGAGAGCGCCCCACGTACTTAATGTCATCCATGTTTGATCTACCGAGAGCTTTCATGGCTGTCCGAAGGCGAGGTGCAATGTATGTGTAGGCACCCATGTTCATTGGCTCTTCTTGGCACCAAACAACTTCAGCATCTGAGACACGAAAAAAGTTAGAGAAAATGTAAATCAGTCAACGATGGTGCATTATTATCCTGTAGCAGGATACTATAGGTTTCTAGGTTCAACATACTTGGATACCGCTTGAGCTCCCGCTGGATGAGATCGTAAGGGAAGGGGCAAAGCTGTTCCACCCTACAAATTGCAATGTCTTCATTTTTGACCTTTTTGCGCTCTTCATCAAGCTCATAATAGACCTGTGGCCAGATTGTTTAGTTCAAGTCTTTTGTCAGGAAGTTAACCAAAAAATGAGCTGAGAACTACATATTCTTCCAATATCAGGTAATCATAAATAAGTCTGGAAGAAAGATATCGCTCACCTTTCCAGAACAAAGAATTAGTCGTCTGACGCCTTCTTCATGATCAGAGTCAAAATTTTGGTCTTTTATGAGGCGCTTGAATCTGGTTCCTTGTTTGTCAAAACCTGGGTGGCCTTGGACATCATCAAACTCAGATAAGTTTGATTTACAGTCCTTGTGCCGAAGAAGGTTTTTAGGAGACATCACGATCAATGGCTTACGGAAGTCTCTGTGTACCTGAAACCATTAAGCGGGTAAAAGTGACCAGACCATAATACCAAGTACAATGTTTATACAAAAATGTAAATGAATAGTCCACCTGACGGCGCAGCACGTGGAAATAGTTTGCCGGAGTTGTAACATTGACCACTTGCCAATTGCACTGTTGGATTTGCTTCCTAAGCGTTGGATCCATTTCGGGTATCTCATGACTATTATCATCGCTCATCTACGATGAAAATAAAAGCTACAAATTATCCATCCGAGCCAATCAGAAGATCTTAATGTAGCCAAAAGCTAGTAACTAATGATGCATCTTGCATCAGCTTGCTGACTGATTATGTCCACATGAAGACGTAAGTCTAAATGTCCAATTTATAAGAAGAAAAAGCGGCACTCAAGATTCTTTAATTTGGAAACAAATTTAACTGTTAGATTTTATCCTGTTAGAATCAAATTTATCACCCATATGGTAGCAATATCAAGGCATACAAATACACTTGTGTACAAAATCTCCAACAAGCATCATGAAAATGTATACAAGGCCGGTGCCAGCCAAAATTGGGCCACACTCTCAACAACTACACTTAATCAATGTGTTTGAATGTTTGCACTTTGCATAACTTGCAAGAATTTAGTAATTCTTCAACTTCTTAAGGTAGTCTCCCTAGTTGGGTAAACAATATTATATGGCAGCACTACATAAACCCTAAGGAACAAAAAATCAAACAAGACTTCCAAGTAGAAGATAACCTACATGAGTATCAATCAATGAGATAGACGTAAGGCACCACACGCCTAAGAAAAAACATGCACAGGAACAATATTTACCTGTAGAAAACGCTCCAATCGTCCACTAGAGTGTTCTGGACCTTGCCCATCATAACCATGAGGAAGCAAAACAACAAGTCCTGCTTGACGAAGCCACTTTGACTCGCCACTGCTCAAAAACTGATCAAATATTACTTGAGCCCCATTGGCGAAGTCACCAAATTGAGCTTCCCATAGCACCAAGGAATTTGGATTTTCCATAGAGTAACCCATTTCAAATCCAAGGACGCCAAATTCAGAAAGGGAGCTGCAATAAGCAGGTGTGAAACACTAATTTAGTTTAAAATCAATCAAATCCAACACACTGATGTATTGTCGTAGTTGAACAAGATATTTCCACTGACACAAACCTATTCAAATATGCAAAAGATGATATATCATCCCAAATATAGAATAGTTATAACCTGTTGCTGACAGTGAACATCTCTTCATTTTGGTTCATCATAACATGATCAAGAGGGCAATACTTCTCTCCGGTTTCTTGGTCATGGACTACTGCATGCCTATGACTAAAAGTACCTCTTTCCACATCCTGACCACTCAGTCGAACATGGTTGCCTTCAATTAGCAAAGTTGCAAAAGCAAGTGCTTCACCAACAGCCCAATCAATTCCTTCACCAGTTTCAATCATCTGAGCTCGCTGTTCGAATATCTTTTTTACTGCTCTGTGAGGCTTGAAGTTATCTGGCAAGGTGGAAATTGCCTTTCCCACATTCATTAGTATCTCCGGTTTAACCCTGACAGTGAACAGAACATTAGAAAAATTATTTCATGCCAATGCCAAAGACGAAGAGGATAATGGTTTGATACCCAGTATTTCGAACTCGTGACAGCTGTTCAGGTGACTTAAATCCTGCCCAATAAGCTGAAAGCCAGTCCCTTTTGCGTGGCACGTAATCTTTGCTGGCTAAAAACTCTTCATTTAGAATTGAAAGGACCTTGTTATTAATTTTATCAATTGTTTCTTTAGAAGTCTCCCCAGTCTCTAGAAGTTTCTGCTGGTAAATCTCTAAGGCCGAGGGATGATTTCTGATAACCTGTTAGCAACTAGCAAGCGTATTAATTTATAGTGCAACGGTGCCAAAGAACTGATAGGTACAGCCGTAAAGGGTGCTGCATCCAGAGGTAAAGACTTCGAGAAACATTGAGAATTTCAGAAGGATAAAAATAAAACAAAGGATTGAAGCTTCAGGAAACATGAATGACTGACCTTATACATTTTTGGCTGGGTGAATGATGGCTCATCAATTTCATTGTGTCCAAATCGCCTATAACAAACTATATCAACAACGACGTCTGAATGAAAGGTCTGGCGCCATTCTGCTGCAAGTTCACACACATGAACAACAGCCTCCAGATCATCACCATTAACATGAAATATGGGCACATTCAAAGCTTTGGCAACATCTGTGCAGTACTGGGAGGATCTTCCAGACCTTGGATCTGTTGTGAAGGCCACTTGATTGTTCACTACAATGTGAATGGTCCCACCTGTGGTATAGTTAGGAAGAGCACTGAGATGCAAAGTCTCATAGACAACACCTTGTCCTGCAAAACTACCATCTCCATGTAGCAGAACAGCCATGTTCTTTGTTCTATCCTCGTCCTTGGAATAGTATTGTTTCGCTCTTGTTTTTCCAACCACGACTGGGTCCACAGCTTCCAAATGACTAGGATTCGCAACAAGAGATAGATGAAGTCTTTTTCCACCTCTTGTAGGTCGATCATAAGAAGTTCCCAAGTGATACTTGACGTCACCAGTTCCAGTGTAGAGCCCACCCTCTTCCACAGGCTTAGTCCCTCCACTAAATTCACTGAAAATCTGACGAAGAGGCTTCCTCACCACATTACCCAAAACATTCAGTCTACCTCTATGCGGCATACCTATGACTATGTTCTCAACTCCAAGATCAGCTGCTCGATCAAACATCTCTTTCATCCCAGGAATCAGAGTTTCCCCACCTTCAAGCCCAAATCTCTTAGCTGCTGCCCATTTGGTAGCTAAAAAGTTCTCAAATTGAGTACTCCATATAAGTCTATCAAGCATGACCTCACGTCTCTGCTTATTATACGGCATCGGAGACGCAGTCTCAATCCTGTCTCTTAACCAATTGCACTTGTTCCTGTCAGCAATATGCATGTACTCATAGCCAACACTGCCACAATAAGCCTGCTCCAGGCGATTCAAAATAGCTCTAAGGGTTTGCACAGGACGATTCTCAGACAGAAAACCGGAACTATTCCACACTCCAAGGAAAAACTCCCTGTCAAGATCAGCTTCTGAAAACCCATAAAGCTCAAGATTCAAATCCTCAGCAACTTTCCGCTCCTCCAATCCCAACGGATCCAAATTAGCCTTCATATGTCCATTAACCTGATAAGCTCTCACAAGCAGCAACAACCTCATACTCTCTTGAATCGTCTGCCCTGAAATCCCACTCGAACCCGCAGCCTGCCCCACAAAATTCCTAAAAAAATTATCCCACGACTCATCAACACTATTGGGATCAGCTTCCCACATCCTCTGTAACTCCTCCAAATACACACTACTAGTCCCATCTAAAAAACTATCAGTAAGCTTAGACAACGGCACGGGTCGAGGAACTGGCGCAGAATGCCCTTTAGGCCTGAGCCCTGTGACATGAAACCACCTCGATTGCCTCTGCGATAACACAGCCCTACTTCTCGTCACACAAGGAGTGATCCCTTGACATACAGCTCTCTTTATTGCAAGCCTTGCAACGTTAGAACCATTTCTAAACCAAGCCATGCTGATCAAACCAAATCTTCAGTTCATCAAATCCTGCAGAATCAAACACATCTACAACATTACAATCAACCGATTAACCTAATTACAAAACTACAAAACCGAAACATGCATCGAAATCAGAAAACCCTAGAAACACGCATCAAATCTAATCAGAGCTACAGAAACTACCATTTGACGTGTGAATAACGGATCGGGAGAGAGGACGTAAACGTTACCGTTTGATGGATAAGATCGTCGTCGTCAGTCGGCGATCGGGTGAGATGTAAACGAAGTCGAAGGGACGATGTCACCTTTCCATATTTGCGGAAGGCTGTAAATATACACTTACACGTGTCGATCTGTGATTAGATGAATGACCCCGTGTTAGAATAGAAAATTCAGCTTGTAATTTGAATATTTCTTTTGACATATTTTAGGGTCATGTGGCCCACTTAATCCGCAGATTTGTCTAAACAAGAATTTTTACTACATTTGTAAATTTTATGAGATATTAATGAATTTTAAATTTTTATTCTGAATATAATTTAAAAGTTTATGTTTACAAAATTATTAATATTGTTCAGTTTTTTATGGATATAAATAGAAAATTGAAATTTTTCTTTGATATCAATATCATTAAATGTTGTACTAAATAAGTTGATTGCAAAATAGTTTGGATTAGATCAGATCCAGATTAGTGGTGCCAATGTACTAATGAAGGAATGGCAACCAAATGTATAATTCTTGTGGTGTGAAATCCTTGGACTTGTGAATACAATACAAACAAGCAATTTCCCAACTAGAAACATGTTGAGTTAGTAACAAGTAACGACAGAGGTTGTAGGAAGAAGCAGAATCAACAGCAAACTAATTCAGTAATAATAATTGATACCCTTTGAACAAATACAAGATGATAGTCAGAGGAACTCAAGCAAGTTCCAATCATGAGATTGGTTGCGCAGTCTAAAGTAGAACAAATGGCATCACTTTGAATTTAACCTTTCCTGAACAGAGAAAAAGAAACCATAAACCTGGGTTCCTTGTATCTGGGGATAAAGGAATGACAGCATTATAATCTGGTCCAGTCCAAAGTAGAGCATTAGTACTGCCATTCTGGAGTCCTTTATGGCTTTTTACTTTGCAGAGGATAACAAATAGGAGTGCTGTCTCAAAAAGGCGAAGCCGCTGCTTAGCAAATAACTGAACTGACATAAATTAAACATAAAAGGTTGGCCTCGAAAAGGGTCAATCAGACAAAGGAGCCTCATTTACTTTCAAGCTGCAATCAAATCCAATGTCAAAGTTACAATCTAATTTACTCTAGTATCTTACAGCATGTTATAACCAAGTAACCACTAAAGTATCTGCACAAAATCTAACCACAGACCAGATCAGAAAGAAACACCATCATTACTTAAGCATTTACTTAAATAGGAGTTTTCCGCAAATGTAAAATTGTAATATTTTTAAGCATGCACATAAATCATTGCGGCATACGACACACTCCAAATGCAGTGAAATCTAACACAGGTATAAAGATCGAGTGACATGATTAGAGCTAATGAATAACGAACAAATATGAAATCAACATTCTCCTAACCCTATACATACACAAGACCGAGACAGAAACAAAAGGATTCATCATATGTTTCTGGATGCAGAGGTTTATCGATCTGATTCCTGGTAAGTTGAACAATCAACAAACTTCAGAAAAGATCGATGAACCGCTGCCTCCAGTAAAACAAATCCACATTTAAACAATCTTTAAACAAATCTATTGCCAGCATCATCTCATTCAAACCCAAAAATAAAAAACAGATCTGAAACCCTAAACACAAAATCCATACACGAAGTCAAAACACACAGACAATATAAAATAAATAAAACAAATTCACTAGACATTCATAAATCAATACACTATAAACAGTGCGAGAATCTGTCGAGACATCAACAATCAAACACCGAAGATGATTTTGCACCTCTCGGATATTCACACTTCCCGAATCGGGAACAATAGGATGATGACAAGTCGTTATTGTCCTATTTTTGTACGAAACTACCCTCGGTGAAAACTCTATGTCTAGTAGTGTTCTTTTCAAAATGGGGGTAGTATCGTCATTTGCGTGGTTGAATGAAAACTGAAAGGACTTGTATGGTTCAGTTTTTGCTCGGTCCTTTTATAGAAAATTATGAATGTAATGCTGTAGGATATCTCCATACCCAAAGATGGGGAACATGCTCCTAAAGGCTAATCCTTGCTTCACAGTTACTTGGACTACACCAGTGGTTCAGACACTACTGGTATAAGTTAGTTTTTGTTACAGGAGAATGTGTGACATGGAGACTGGAAGCTGTAGGCCTGGAGCCATCATCTGTGGTTGAGCATAACATCCTATTCCTTAACATTATATGTATGTATGACAGTGTGTATCAGTATCACGCCACTGAGTCTAGAAGCTGTGTTACCCAAGTCGATTTCTTCAATCTTCAAATTCTTGTGTTGGGATGTACTGGGTCTGAGGTTGGTCTTTCAAACCGGCCAGATTTTGCCTCATATCTGGCTGACAAACCAGCTGAATTCAGACGAATAGACTTCTGTCTTGCCAAATGACAAAACTCGGGATCATCTGACTTTCCTTCCACTCCTAACCATTGGATTTTATTATGGTACATTGGGAAGAACCTCGTCTGAATGGCCGTAAAAGCAAAGTAAGGGAGAAGGCACGAGATGAGAATGAATAAGGTAAGTAGCCAGAAAGTGGGAGCGGGAGCACAGGCTTCCAAGAACACCATGTATGCAGTGGTCGAGTAGTATGGGTCAAGGGCACCATATGCTAGAAGGAATATGTACCATAGGGCAATGCCACCCCAGATAACTAAATGCTGGATGTAGGTGAAGTAATTGATGGATAAAGCCATTTGGACGTTGACGACCCAGACCACACACGTGTACATGGTTGTGCCAAGGATTTCAAATCCTACAACTTCCCCTCCTTTTCGGAAAGCTTGACTTTGGAGTGCTTGTAAACAGAAGAAGAATATTAGAGTAGCCGACAGGACACCATTGAATGCCCAACCAAGTATCATTACCCAGCTAAATAGAATGTTCTGAACTCCCATTTGGTACAGCAGAGGAAACTGTTGTCATGAATGATGAGCTGGTTAAATTTCAACTGAATTGAAGTTTACGCAATATCGAGACAGGTGCACATTTTACATGCGTGAAAATGAAGTACCTTGAGACAGTAGCGTGCCGACACATCTTTGTCAAACACTCCCAAGGCAATGACCGGGAGTGATGTGAATAGGACATTGTAGAACGATAAATACCAATCATTGTAAGCTGCTATTCCTGAGAACGATGCATATGCTTCGTAGTAGAAGAGAGTGAAACCAAATGCTATATTTTTGTAGAAGAAATAGTTAATCTGCCAGATGGAAAAATAATGAAAAATATCAAATATCAACTATGTGAGCATACATCAGGACCAAGGAGCAAAAACATGTATTTAGAATATGTATGATTTACTAAATGAGTTTACCATTAGCGAGATCCTTCTATAACACCAGTGTCCATGCACAAGAAGCAACCGTTCCAAAAAGCGAAACTGTGCAATAGCTATATCGCTTGACATGACAGCCTGAAATGTTGGAATGAGTAGCAATATAAGACCCTGTTTGAAATGACAATATTTAAAAGAATAGGAATTTAGTATTTTTTGAAGAAAATGTACTCATTAAAAAAGGCTTGTACATGAGGGCAGTAAAACTGTCAGACAAACAATTGGAGAACAGTTCACTGTCTGATACTAATCAAACAACTGACACCGGAAGGAAGATACAAGATGACAGCCACTTGAAAAAAACATATTCAGTCTTAATCTAGGAAGAAGAGAAAATAGGCTGCTAGCTGTATTTGCCGTTGTTCATTATATCAATTTGCAAGGATTTTAGGACATCCTTTTGGGAAAGTAACTATCAAACATATACCTGCATTCCTTCAACACCGCTGATCCCAATTCCGATATCAGCCTCTTGAAGCATTCCGACATCATTTGCCCCATCACCAACTGCCAACGTTGTTTTCCCTGTCTTGTTCTTAACAAGTCGTGTTACCTGTTTCCATGGTATAATATGCATTTGAGACATTGATTCATAAAGATTGGAGAAGAGGCAGACCAACTAAGAAAACGAAAAAATAATTCTAGGCTAGAGACATGCCAGTGCTTTCTGTTTCGGGGATGAGCGGCAGCAAATAACAGATGCACATCCAATAGCCATCTCAAGAAACAAGTCCTTCACATCATCCTCTAAGGCATAAGTGAGCGACTTGCCATCTATTATCAATGCCAGTGCATCCGAGTTTACATTTGACGATGTTAGCAATGCCTTCCCTTCTGTTAGCTGATTCATCACACTGGCCTTCAATGCTTCGTTGATAGCGGTTTTATCTTCTAACTTTTCTAATGCCCTGTTCTCCGGGGTTTCAGAACTTATAACTATTTGAATCATTCCTTGTCTGAGCAAGCTACAAGCGTATCTGAATGCATAGAAAGACAACCGATTATAAATAATTTACATCACCCATGAGTGTAAAGTAGACAGGCAAAAAAGTAGTCTTTACCCAATATTTATTGCTGTTTCCATCTTGTCTCCTGTCAAAACCCACAGTTTGATACCAGCTTGGGCTAGTTTGTCGATGCATTCAGGCACCTATGTATATGAGATTTGCATAGAATTTCATCACCGGATACAGCGTTTAAGGAAGACTTTAATCACAAAATTGCAGAGAAAATTCATGGGAATACCCCGTTCTGAAGCTTATCCTCGACAGCAGTAGCTCCAAGAAGAATTAATTCCTTCTCAATGCTGTCTTGAATTTCCTCAATCATTTCTTCACGTTCGGCATTCATTGAATTTTTTGCCTCATTGAGCTTCTCTTTGAATTGTAGATATTGCTCTTCATCAATCTCACGGTATGCAAGAACCAATGTTCTCAAACCAGCATCCGCGTATTCATTGATGTGCTTTTGGTTTTCTCTTCAAATTCTCTTCCATTATCTGCTAGTCTCTCGAACATTACACTGTAAGAAGATTAATGTTATTTGAATTGAGGTTTCCGATGTTACATAGCAAGTTCTGATCTAGACTTTGCAACGAGCTTCTATTTACTTACTTGTCAGCACCTTTACAGAGAACAAACATTTTTCCTTCCTCATTTTGGACAATTACTGACATACGCTTTCTCGTGCTGCTAAATTCCAAAACATTTAATAGTTTATACGATCTGCAAAGGTTAAATAAGTCATGTAAGTTTTGATGTAAACATGCCAGTCACAGACTGTACTATTTCTAAATTGTGATAGACACTGCAGAAATTGATGTTGAGAAAGTCCATGGGCATTTGCTTAAATGATTTGAGATTGTGTAGTAGAAAAGCTGACCTCTCCACTTGCTTTCCAGTTAAAGGATCCAACTCGTGCACTAAAATGCTTGATTGGGTTCTCTCATAAAACTGAAATCCCACTTCTCTAGCTGCAATCACAAATGCTGCTTCATCTGGCGATTCAGCTTCGTAGGTGATATTTCCCGTTTCTTCATCAACTTCTGGTATTGCGGTATGACATATAGCCAACAGTCTGAAAAACTTCTGTATAACATCTGCATTTCTCTCATTGGTCCATTTTCCATTCATAATCCTTTCATCAACGAAATTAAAGCCTTTTATAGCAGTTGAAGTCTCTGCGAGTTGTTTAACAGCACTACTATTTCCTACATCTAATTCAGTAATCAAAGGCGAACCCATTCTTCGAGCCATTGCTCGCTCAACCTCTGTTACTCCTCGACCATAAGCAGTTCCAGCAATGGAGCATTTGATAAATTCCATAGAGTTACATGTCAAGGTTCCGGTTTTGTCTGAGAGTATAGTGTCAACTTGCCCGAGCTCCTCGTTTAAATTCGATGTTCTGGCTCTTGCAGGTTTGTCACTTTCTTCACAATACATATGGATATCTTGATTGATAAACAGGCTCTGAAGAACTTTGACAATCTCTATCGACACGTACAAGGAAATGGGAATCAGATATCCATACAGCATGAGTGCCGTTAAAAAATGAAGAACTGCTGCAAGAGGCGTATTTTTAGGATTGAAGTAAATTGTAGTGTCATCTGGTCGAAGATACCATCTCTTCATAACACCATCTCTCAAGTCCTGATGTGTCCATATCCCGAAGAATATTGATCCAGTAAATGAAATGAAAACCAACATACCAAATAGGAGATACACTATCTTATCGGTCCTTCTCTCAATCCTACTTCTTTTAGATGGAGGATCGGTTGAGTTCTGAATAACCTTTGTGTCACGGCCGGTGAAAATAACGACCCCATATATGAAATCAGTGTTCCGCAGCTTTGAGTCCCTCAGTAGGAGCTGCTGAGGTGACAGAGGGAGCTGACTATATCCCAAATCCAAACTACCAACAAAAGAGTAGAGATCAGCATTTGGGTCCTCGCATTTGATAACAGCTTTGAAATTCTGAAAGCTAGAGTCTTCTAGTAAATTAGATGTTTCTAGCAGGGCTTGTTTCAGTTTCAAATTGGTTTCCCCATCAAGGTTCATGGTCTCAACATAACAAGTAGCTTCTTCATAGCTTGACGACAATAAAATCAGATCTGCAGGAAAGAATTCATCTTTCTCAACTTTCACTATGTCCCCAACTTTTAGGTTCTTCCATCTTTTGTCTTCAAATGTTCCATCTCCTTTATGAACTTTCACTTTTCGATTATTCATTTCTAGATCCTGATAAAGATATAAGCAATCTATAACTAGTTATATAACTAAATTTTACTTTGACTATCTAAGGAGACGTGTACCTGCTTGAAACGTCTCCAATCCTCAATGCCTTCTTTCGCCATTGTTGCACCCACAACCACGACAAGAGGCAGCACATTGCTGACAGCTGAATAGGGCGATAAGGGAGTGAAGGATAGCAATGCACACAGAAGGAAATAGACATTGGCCACTCGCCTAAACTGCTCGAAAAGTGACTTGGGGAGGAATGTGGCAATATTATACTTTGTAGAGCTAACATAATTATCTCTGTATTTGAGAGCAGTAGCCTCAACACACTCAGGATCATTGCAATAAACTAGCCTTGAAAACCCAGGTCCTCCAATTCGAGATTGTTCATCTGAAGATGATGCTTGTCCACCGGCAGAGGCGTGGATTCTTCCGAAATGATGCTTTTTCCTTCTTCCTCGAGCCATGATATTAGCTCAAGCTTATATTCAGAATTCTTATAAACCCACCACAGCAGTCCTTACTGTTTCACTATAGAAAAACTAGCAAATGATATGTAAAGTTGGCTTGCACGCTGATGAAATTGTCCAAATCCCCAGTCCAAAAACAGTTGAAAACTTGGTTTCTCAAGAGCAAGATGACAGCGAGAGATGTATCAGATTCAAAGAAACATAGTTTATCAGTATTGAACTATTCCCAAGTCCTAAAAGAAGAGAGAACTGAAACCCAGATTCCAAAATATTAGAAACTGATTTGCATTAAGGTTGCCATGGCCAGATAATGATGAATGGACTGAACAACCACTAGAAATGAGATCAGACAAAACAAACCTCAATCTCTCAGACATGAAGAAAGCCCCAAATAAAATGAAGGTTTTCATGCTGCTTGTCTTTCACTGAGTTATTGAAGGACTTGAATCCATACTTTTCCAGGACAACTCAAACAATAATGCACTGAGCCTGGTCGACTCCAATGAACAAACTTCTATCTTCAAAGCATAAATGGACCAAGAATAAGACTGATCAGATGAATCTCATTATCGATAATCAAGCTACTAATCCTGCAAGAGCAATAAAGGCAACATTAAGTAGTTGTGCGATGTGAGAAAGATATTTTACATAATCTTAATGAATCAAGGAATAGAAAATGCAAAGGAAAAATTCTTTAAGAAAACTTGACTTATAGTTTAAGGACTGTGAGCACATCATTGACTTGCAGATGCAAACAAAAGGACGATAAACGTGCGTGAGAGGAGATTTTAATCTAATCGAAGCCTTCAAAATAGACCAAGAAGAGGAAGTTGATTCCAACTAACACTACACCAACCAGGACAACTAGTAAAAATCATGATTTACTGAGTGACAGAATTGTTATCAACGTAAAACATATTAGTTTGACATGTTTGACAATGAAAGCCTCTATTCTAAACATTAATATCACCAGAATGTTGGGTGCAGTATCGTGCTTCAAATACACTAGGTTTACCAGTAGGGGGAATTTTGGTTCAGGATTGGTAGATAGAAGTAAAATAGTACCAGAACCTGCAAGTTGCAACCAATGGTAAACTGTTAGAAACAAAAAATGACAATGAGGGTAATTACTCATGGTGTCTTCTTCTGGGGAGTACTCTTTTTAACGGAGCCAACAACAAAATGAGCACAGAGGCTGTTCGGATCCAAGTATGGTTCTGCTGTTAGCATTTAATCCTAGTATCTCAAACATAATTAAGACTGTAACTGAAACTAGTGAAGATTAAACTAAGAATTTAAATATACTATTTGCAGTACAGATTATGTCATTCAGTAGATCAGCATCTTATTCAGATAGCGCTTTTGCCGCAAAGATGGGGGTACAATGTGAAGTCACGGAGAAGGGGCGCAATCACCGAATAGTTAATTTATTAGAGGAAACCAAGTCAGACTCTTCTCACCACCCCACATGATGCTGCAAGTTACTAAACCCGAATTCTTAAACTATCCCAGTTGTCTAATTCATTAGAGTTGAATATGAACATTCAGGGAAATCACCAGCTTTATCCATAGGAAGAGGTTTCAGCAACCTAGCCACGTTATTTGCTTCCATACCACATTTTCAATACCATTCAATCATTTAACATAGCAGAAAGATTTATCAATTGTGCCATTACTCATCTTCTATGTTACATCAGACTTGATGTCATTTTGCGGGCCTAATACATTTTTATATAAAAAAATGAATTTGGAATCAAACACCAACCTTGAGATTAAGAATAAAAAAGAAAAGCATCCTACCAGTCAACATTTATTGATGAATGACAAAAGTGTATAGAGTGATTGCATTATTGCCAATGATCAGCTTATAACAAACAAACAAACACATTATTAATTATGAGATTAGAGAATAACGAATACTGTATAGTAGGTACTAACTAACTTAATGTCCTTGATCATCTATGTACTACAATTAGAAAAACTTAATGAGATTATTAATATCCAACTCTGACTAATGATTAAGAAACCCAGAAACTACAGTTTCACAATATCAAATAGCCATTTTCTTGTCTAACACTTAGTCACATTGACATTGTTAATACTTGACATGCCAGTTACTGCTGTCCTATTTTGGAAATATACTAGAGTGTCTAAAAATTGCCAGCAATCACAAAAAGTGCTACGAATATCATCAAGAGGGATATGAGCAGTTGAGCAGTGGTACTAGTTAGACTACTGGTAATGCATGATAAAGAGGGAATGAAATAACTCACAGTGAAAAAGATGCCGGGCTTTGCTTGCTGAGAGAATATTTGCGAGTGAAGCATTTGCGAGAGTAACTGAGCAAACATGACTTGAATCAGGCAAAACATTGTTTAACGGGAGGTAGAGTCGTTTACAATAAACCCTAATTTCACGTTAACGGAGGGATTCACTCCTACCCCGTGACTCGAACCCGAAACCTATTGGCACAGGTAGTGGGTGCTTAACCACTAGGCCAATAATGCCCTTGCGAATTGCAATGCTATCCGATATATCTTTATTCGATTCGAGTCAAAGAACAGCTAGTCAGTCAATATCTCTTTAAGGCTTTTTCCCACCGCATACAAAAACTCTGAAGCCAAAGAGTCATAGACTATACCCCAGTCTGTCTCTTCTTGGATCACACTTTTACCCTTTTTCCGTATGGCTCTTAACTCTGCTCATATTTTGCTTAATGCACCTAGCCTCGGCGCAGAATAATAAAGTTTAAAGAAACCAAAATGTCCTTCAGTTTCGTCAATAATGCCCAGGCTCGCCACATTTTTGGTCATTTCCAAATTATCAAATTATCTTAAATTGTCGTTACTAGGGATGTCCAATGGGCTGGGCAGCCCTAGCACTAAATTGCAAGGCCCATGCATATAGTACTACTCTTTTACATATAATTGTTTACATTAAATTATATGAATTAATTCATTTTAACTAATCAAATGGTTATACGTATGAAAATGACAAAAATACTTTTAGTACTTTATATTTGGAATGCAGAGACAAAGGCTTGTTTTTCTTTTGGATGTTCGGTACGCATGAAGTTTCGGTATACGAAGCAGCACTCTGAAATAGTAAGTTGCAGTGTTAATGTGAGTTATTACGACATTGATGTGGGGACTTGAGATTCATCTTTAAATCATGTCATGATTCTCTCGCCATTGTCATCAATGGACTGACTAGTGACCAAAGGGAATAAATCTACAGGCCCACATTACAAATAAGAGAGCTGCTCTGGTCATGATGCTAATGGGAGCTGAGCCTTAGTTTCAGACAACCTTTTGCTTTCACTATAATCTTCATCCTTAAATATTGCATGTTTCCTCATTCACTCACTCACCAGATAAACGAGCACAACCATCACCAGCAGCAGCAGTAATAATGTCCAAGACAACTCATGAACACTCCTCCAAGAGACACTGGAAGACGAAAGTCGAGTGTCAGGACGACGACGAGGAAGGATTCACACCATTCACGCCTTGTCCGGTAACTAAAGATGTCAAGGGAAAGAATAGTGAAGAGGGTAATGTGGTGCAAGTTTCAGGTATGGCACTTGGGAGAAGGAAACTTCAGGCTGTTGCGGTCGCTAGGCTTAGATCAGTTGTGGCAGCTTTTAGTAGAAACAAACTACATCAAATGTCGTCTTCAGGACTAAGTGGCAGAGTTGTAGGAACTCTTTTTGGTTCAAAACGTGGACATGTTCATTTTGCATTTCAAAAAGACCCTAGTTCACATCCAGCCTTTTTGATCGAGCTCGCCACGCCTATAAGCGGTCTGGTGAAGGAAATGGCATCAGGGTTAGTCCGCATAGCGCTAGAATGCGACAAGGTCAAGGATGAAAATAACAAGAGTGTGACTGGTGTAAGGCTGCTTCAAGAGCCTATTTTCAGAACTTACTGTAATGGGAAGAAATGTGGGTTTGCGACTAGGCGAGAATGCGGGGAGAAGGAATGGAGGCTACTCAAAGCCGTGGAGCCTATTTCAATGGGTGCAGGTGTCCTCCCGGGAAATGATACTGAAAATGACTCAGATGAAATTATGTACATGAGAGCCAAGTTTGAGAGAATTGTTGGGTCTAGAGACTCTGAGGCTTTCTACATGATGAACCCTGATAGCAACTGTGCTCCGGAGCTCAGCGTCTACTTACTCCGAGTCTAATTCAGGCCTTTCGTTACTTCACTTACTTGGTTTTAGTTTTGAGTACTTAAGCTTGAAATGGGGGTGGGGATCATACAAGAGAAACTTTAGCAGAATATAGATGGTGTGATGGCCATGGGGAGTAAGGTGTGCATAACGAATCCTTTTTAATAATTTCCGGTTGAGTTTTTTGTCGAAAACCATCATTGTAAGAACATTGGATTATGATCAACCTTGACATATGACTAGTCTAATGAAATCTCTTTCCCCAAAACAATGGCCAATAGACAATTCGATTGCTTCTAATTACTCATCATGTAGTTGTAGGTTTATCCTAAGTTTGTTTATTTTCGACAAGCCTGCTTTTATTTATCATATGGAAGTTTTGGGAAGGATGAATGGTGATGGTTCCCCATCAAGCATGATTTGGCTTTAACTTTAGCTACTCAAATGGCCCCATATGACTCAAAGTGTCTGGATATAACTTGTGTGCTGATTCAGTTCATATTTAAGTGAACTAGCATGCCCTTAAAGAGAGAAAAACACCCATATAAAATCATGTTTCACCAGCATGGAGGTTACTTATATTTTTCAATATGTTTCTTGTTGTTTATATATGTTGTTCTTTTCTTTTTCAAAAATGTGATTGTGAGGGGCTTTTACTTTAAGCTTTATTGGCATTTGGGCTAAAACATTCATATTCTCATCATAAGAAAGGAAGGTTATACATACCTTTGGGTGCTTTAAAGATATTATTAGATGCTCTAATCATTAGGTTAGGCTTCTTGCACAATGCATTAACATGTTCTTAATATGTCAGCATACCCATGTTGACAACTCGGCTTAATCCGTTAGCATCAACATCTCCAACCATTTGTTCATTCAAGCTGTGATGATCATATACAATTTTGTGAAGAACTTTGAATCATATAAAAATATGCGCTAACATCAAAGTGGCACCCAAAATGAGTTGATTTTTCGATTATTTAGAAATTGAATTGATTTTGAGTTGTGGATTTTGTAGACGAAGGTAAATATTGTGGTGAGGGAAGGAGATAGAGATGGAAAGGCGATTGTGGAGTTCGTGAAGGAGATTGGAGCGTTGTGAAATAATGGGTTTGTGGTTGTGCGAATAGGTTGGCAATGGAAGGGAATAATAACAACAGCTTGAAATGCAAAGTACTGGCAATTAAGCAGCCACCAAAGCAGCAAGTACCTGCCAAGACCCAGAGTCCAAGATTCCTTGACAGCTCAGCCAACTTGGACTTCTCCCAAATTAAGATTTCTGGTCAAGAGTAAGCTCCTTGCACTTTTCTCCATTATCAGATTCTTCTCGAACAAAACTCAGTGAGAATATAGTATCATATAGTGACTCCTCTTTTATCCAATTATCCTTTAATTTGCTAATGGATTACAGAGTGCCTGAAGTACCTCAAAAGATTCCATATCAAATATGTCCCAGCCCGTCAGGTATACTATGGCTTAGTAGACCCAGACATAGATGGACCAGTGAATGATAGAACAGTAACAAAGCCTAAGTTTTTGCTATCTGATTCATAACTGTATAAGCTTAATTGATCATATCATTGTAACGGACCACATGTTTCATAAATTATACAAGTTATTCCTTTTAGCTAACCTTATGCATATTCTAGACTGATGTCACTTCTCAATCCATTTTAGAAACATTCAATTTACCTGTTGTTGAGACCACCAGAACAAACAACTTGTACATACATTTGTTGGTAAGAGAAGTAGGCGCTTATGGCAATACCTCTGCTCCATTCTTAAGAAACTGCCAAGGAAGCTTGATTGCTTGGAGGAACCATAGCTAAGTCAAGTCATCTGATCAGTAGGAGCGTGGCATGTTTTATGCAGCAACAAGCCAGATCATGTTGGGCGAATCTCATAGTTTACATATAATCAAAAGTCTATTCCTATCATGAGCATTTTGGGTGAGCCACGGGGAACTCAAAAAAGTACGGCATATTGACAAAGAATGCTTATTTATACAATTCAAAAGTACAACGTCCAAACAAATGACTAGCTGAAGTTAACAATGTTTTGATTCAACTTCGAAATGTTTGTGGGTCGACCAATTGCATCTAATGTGAACTGAACTTTTTTGGTCAAGTGTTAAATTAACTTGATATCAAATATCTATACTCATAATCACCCTTATGCAATATAAACATTGACACAACCCAGTTGCCCACCAGGGTTCCTATCTGGCTGCCCTTTTTCATTATAATCTTGAAGCATCTTTTTTGACCGCTGGCTGAAGATGTTATAGCCTATTTCTACACCAGCTGGTTTTTTCTTAGAGGGGAATGTCGACCTATTTAGCATTTCTCAACTACACTTGTTGTACCTGTTGTATCGATTTTGTCTAGGAAGGCAAACTCACACACAAGGGCTAAATGATCACTTCCCCATTCCTGTCAATGGAACACAACGTCAAAATACTGTTGGTACGAAATGAAAGGTTTTCTGAAATCAACATCTAAAGCAGAGGTGTTTGATCAAATTTCATTGGAATTCCTATAATTTCTTTAGTTGATCATCTGAGCCTATATCATAATGGCTTCCCATATTACAAGAACATCTCACTGGTAATCTAGGAGTATTTTTCTTTTGACTGACCCAGACACAAAACTGACATATATGCAAAATGAGTGTAACGAGAACTGAGAACAATCACCTTACTCGGAAGGCCCTCGATTTCCCTCAAATCACTTATCGGCAAAGTTTCAAGAATCTTCAATGGCACAAGATCTTCAGTGTGCCTAAATCGTCCAAGTTTTTTTTTATGAAAAATTCAAGGCAAATGGTTTTATAACCGACAATACAGTACGCCCATACCATATGTAATCGACAGTTCCCAATGGTTCCCCACATTCATCTCTAGTCTCGAAGGTTCCCTGAAAATGATGTCACATAACGGAAGCCATAATTCACGTGGAGACCAAACGAATAAAAAGTCCCATCTTTCAGGAAATGGGTGTCAACTTTGATTCTAGGAAATCAACAAAGATAACAGCAAAAATATATGTTGAATTAGTGTAGCTTACAGGGATCCCTGCATAAGCACTGGAGAGGTTCAGCTTGTGACCAAGGCAGGTGACTTCTTCACACCCAGTAGCAGAGCTGAGTTCCTCACTAGTCCAATCATATTGTAATGGTTGCAGGACAGTTTTCCAGAATCTGCAAAATTAACCAACAAATGAATTAACTGTAGAGTTTAATCAAAAATTATAAAGACTTCGTATAATAAAAAAATGCATACCCATTGCGATTGTAATGAACAGACTGAACACTTCTGCAGGAGTAATAGGCTTGGCCAGAGATGTTCCGGCGATCATGTAACCGAATATCCAACTGTAAAAGACTCCAAAAAATTAGTTTTGCACAACTTTTGTAAAATAAATTATACTCCAAAAAGTCAGAGCAGAGGTCTCTGGAGGCCAAAGAGGCAGGACTCCATATGAACAGAAACAGAAGAAAATCTGACCTCCGATGAGGACAAGTACTGGTACATTGCACTCTGAACATACACCAAAATTAAGACATGTATTAGAAGATAAAATAAAACATGACAGCCTCAGGTAAGAGATAAAGCATACAGTGCTATTCTGAAACCAATAACATCAAAATTCAGAGTATCACCTTTGCTAGACTATTCAAGTCACCAGAGAGTATGACGGGTACGCTTCCCCATGCAAGTGAAAGTTGGTGGGCCTTCTCAATAAGCGTCCTAACCTATATGCCGTAAACAGACTTTCAGTCAAAGCAACTCTACCTTTTGCATCCACTAACTAGAGCATTCAGCATAGTATGTTGTCAAAGGAAATACGGAAGCAATCTGGATTAGTTAATTCATTCTAGTCACACCATTACCTGCCCTAGCTTGATATCCCCACGCTTGGGGTTGAAGAGAACATGTATATTCCCAACAACTATGCGTCGTGTTCTGGAAGTCCTGCAAAAAGTGCGTCTCTTTAATCATTATGGAAATAATAAATCATGGACTCCTTGACGTATGCAGTATTAAAGCTTGCAGAAATGAAGTGAAATGGCAGCTCTATTGGCTACAGGAGAAAAGGGGCTTGAAGCAAATAATTCTGGACACTAAGAAGCACGGAGTGAAGGACCAAGCCTGACGAATAACCATTAGCAAGTTCTTTTTCATTTTATCTGAGATACTTCAGAGTTGTCACAACATAAAGTTTCCATTTATAGCACATGGTTCTATGCCCATAGCATCGACGATTAGCATTTTCAATAAATTGACCCTTGTAAATATATTAGAAAAGGATGATTTTACCACTTCTTAACATTGAGAATTCAAGTGAACATGTGACTTACTTGCGTGAGTCACTGGGTATACCAGAGTGTATTTGGTTTTCATTCATCTGCGCACGAAAAGAAACTGTAAACAGGTGTTAAAGAAAATGTTAAGAAACCCAATAAAAGCTAAAAGAAAAGAAGAGAAGGCCAGAATTCAGTACAATATAAAATAATATGTTGAGGCAAATGAGCACCAATGTCAGTGTGCAACAACAGGGGACATGGACGGAATCTTTGAGATGAAGTAAGTAATACTTGGTGAATGAACATTGGTGGAGGTGGATTCAATACGTGGATAACCAATATCACAAGTAGGTGATACGTGACTGGGTTTCTGGACTATCTTATTCAAAACTAACCAGGAGAATCACCATTAACCAACTTCTAATGGGGAAAATTATTAATTGAGAAACCACATGTACCTCTAAGACACAGAGTTGCGCAACATTGTCACGAAGCCCGAACCTTCTGAACTCGATGTTTTCTTCATGCAAAAGTGTAAATCTGCATCAACAAGAAAACATCATAAATCAGATGCTAAATTAACTATCAACAAAGAAGTAAGTTTGAACAGGAAGCTGATAACATTTATGAGATACAGAAACTTCATTTGAACACAACACCCATATAAGGTTATTTAAAAATTATGCAAGTATCTACGAATTTGAGAACAATGGCCCAGCACCGGATAGCTTATAGGAACTGAACAAGCTAGTAGGCCGACTAAATACTGTCGATAGTTATTTAACTACTTGTGCATGTTTCAAAGTAAACAAATACGAAAGACCGTGATTATGAAACTAATTTGTAAGTATAAAAGTTTACACCTTGAAAACACTTACAAATCATGCTTCCAAAAAATGGCACAGCCATCACAGTATTCACCAGTGCGACCCTGGAATCAATTTAAATGCATTTGATTTGCGAGCACGTCAATGTATAAGTTTAAAAAGGTTCCATGGTGATTAAACTTGCCTTATAAATACCTTCAAATCCGTCCCTTTGAAGAATGGCATCTAGCTCTTCATAACGGTCTACTTCCTGAAGTAAAATTCAAGAAATTCTATGAAAAACAGTGGTTACATTAACAATTAACAGGCTGAGCAAATGAAACAGTTCAGCTTATATTCATAGAGTTTACAGTATGGCAGAAGTTGAAAAAAGTAGTGGGATTCGAATGTTAATTATTGTATTCCAACTTTTAAATTCCATTGATGAGTTGTTTAATACAATTAATAATACATCTTAGACATCAATTACTTCAGTAGGAACTGACTGATATCCAATAAAGTCTCCCAGACCTTTCATGACTCTCTTAACGACATTTATAAGCAATAAGACGGAGGCAGAGAGTTGATTATGAAACTTATATTTTTGATCCTTTGCAGACACATAATCAAAAGAGCTTGCATGGTATCATGTCATATTGGAGCGGACACAAGCCATCCATCATCAGTATCAAAAGAAATAAGAAACTTAACAAAATTAGTTTTATTCTGTACCTGAAAACAGATTATTCCAGCATGATAGTTACTAATCTCCTTGCATATAACCTTCTTCCGATAATCCCAATCCAAATACCTGAGTGGTACATGCCTATACAGTTCAGGATGCTTCAGCACATTTTCAACACCTAGGATGTTGTATGAAACAACCACCAATTTATCTGCATTATAATTAAATCAAACATTTAATAGTCGCTACCAAATACTATTTACCCAATTGTTTTTCTTGACAGAAAGACTTCCTGAAACCTCCAAACTCTGACTTACTAATTGATAAACAAATCTATTCAAACATATCAAAATACATTTGTCCAAATTCAACCCACAAACATCAACAAGCAACAAATTCCTTACTTTTACAAATGGACGAATTCTTATGCGACACAGTCCACCTCCTATTGCCATAAACATTACGCGTCTTGAGCTCGTCCCTCTTCCTTTTTTTCTTCAACTCTTCCTTCTGCTTTAAGAATTCAAAAGAAGCGAGTTTCCCCGAACAGGTTTGCTCGGTATGAATTTTGGGAATTAGGGCTTTGGTCTCAGATTCTGAATCGAGTTTTTTCTGACGTTTCGGAAATTGATGGTGTTGGTCTCGCCTGGCCGATTCCATGTCGTCTTGAAAACATGGAATCGGAGACTGATTGCTTGATGATTCCATGTCGTCGTGAATCGGAGGACGCCGGTGAGTCACTTCTAGGGTTGACTTTAATTTTAGGTCCAGCAAATTGACATGGCCTGAGCCCTGAGTCGTGACTTTATTATCACATTAAGATATGTCCAATTTTTTTACAAGGAGAATATATTTTAATTTTTAACCTAATTGCAAAATAGGTTAATTAACCCATGAATAATAATTTTAATTTTAATTTTAATTTTAAATTATTTATTTAATGGGTATATAAAATAAGGTTTGTATTACATTATATGGTTGCTGATATGTAGCATTGGAATCAAGCTAGAAATTCTGCATTCGGACATTGTTTTCGCTTTCGCGTGTAACATGTTAGAATTGGTACTATAATGTCTGGATTTGTTAATTTTATCAAACAATCCAATATAACAACTGTTTTCAACGTGACATGTCCCTCAATAATGCCCAACTTCACGAATAGATTCTTTCATCATAAATCTCTGTCTCTATGCAGTGGTCCTTCCTAGGCTCGCTTTCGGACCAGAATATACTAAAAGATTCAAGTTTGCAAAATGAATCTGGAAATATGTTGTGTCACAAGCTGCCAGCTGCCACTGGATGAATTGCAACAGAGGACTTGGAGTAATACTTTCTTCAGACAACAGAGATTCAGTTTTGAAATTAGTCATACATCCTTAAATGGTACAACTTTTACCTGGAAATTGCTGAAATATTTCTTCGTTCCATCGACATTTAACTTACAATAAGATATTAATAATGAAACATGTCCAGAGAAAATATCAATTACTTAAATTTGTGCGCAGTTGCCGAAACTGAATACTAAAATGATGTTATAATTACTCCAGAAGATTCTGATACAAATACACATACAACAGAAAGCATAAATATACTTGGGAACAATGATTTCTACTAGCTCAGAGGCACTTAACATATGTAAATGGGTCATTTGAGCAGTGGCTTTAATCCAGAGATCAGCTCATGAAACTCAGTACCGGCAATGAAAGCAAGAAGCCATATTAAAACAGTCACCGCCACGATAGAAACCGATAAGAGTAGTAACACGAAGGAAAGGCAGAGGGAGAAGATGAGGGATGATGAGAACAAGATGAAACCGACGCAGAAAACCATGATCCAGATGATTTTATCCAAGTTATGCTTACTGAACAAAGTGATCAACATACTAGCTAGCGACCTGTGGCTCGATAAGAAGGTGAGGACTCGGAGAGGGAGATATATAAGAGCAAAGGGAGTGCAAGTAGGTGTGTGTGTGGTTCATAAGTGTGTTAAATGGATGTCACTTTTAGCTGGGAGTTTCTGACCGTGTAATGTTCGATCAGTGCGTACGAACGAAAAAAAAATCAAAACCTTCCTCTGTTAGTGTCCGAGTCACCCGAGTGCAATTTGATAGATTTGAAAACATTTACTAAATTGAACCAATAAAAAAATTTGATTTTTTATGTGCTTGTGACTGAAAGAGAGCATTTTTGGGAATGTAAATCATCACACTTACATTCACGGTGTGTTCACTTCGTCGGAATGAAATCATTTGGATGGAATGAAAGGATGAATCTAAAATGAAACTATGTCCAAATTCATCATTCCATTCCCACGAAATGCATTCCATTCAGACGAAGTGAACCCACCATCAGTGTATTAGGGTTTAATCCTAAACTAATATAACCAAATTAACAAATAAGTTGATATGAACAAAATGAAAACAGACAAGCGAACTTATTAGGTACAAAAACTCAGCAAAAATTATTAACATTGTCCTGGTTAAATAACAGTGAAAAATGGGTGGACTGCAGATGAGCATCTTTATGATTTGATCAGACTAGACCCGGCCACCTTAATCTAACGGTAAAATGTGGTCCGACCACCCAACAATTATTGACACACTTCGTTAGGTGATTGCCAACAATTAAGATTGAAATTGTTTGACACCCTTCTCTTTAAAATGGAAAGTTGAATGCGATGGAACAAAATCCTCAAGCACACTCATACATAACTCAAATTAAACCTGCCATCTGGGCCTGGACCTGGATTTTGAAAAAATGAGCATGCTTACTTTTTAAAACTTTTAAGTCATTTATACATACAACACATTTCGAGTACTTTAATCATTTCGACTTGCTAAATGTTGGATTCTTGAGCTAGAAGCGATCAGTGATGTGATCAAGTCAATCTTCCGAATTTCAACCATTGTCGTAGTCTTTCCGAATTAGATTGCACAGATACGAATACAGAAATATCTAAGGGTAAGGAAAATGAAGGGATCGAGCAACCAGCATAGGTTATTGTTCTTTGAAAGAAATAGGAACTAGTCTGAAACCACACGCTTGGTTTTCAGACGCGTTAGAAATCTGTGTTGCGAAGAGTAGACACAGATATATGAATAACAAAATTAACAAGACTCAGAAATTTGTTAACCCTGTTCGGCTCCCGAAGGCTTAGTCAGGGGGGATTATCCCAATCCCGTGGAACAGCTTCACTAGTGTAAAATGTGTTACAAGAAATATGATCGAACTCCCTTCGTCACTATTTCAAACAATCTACACTACAGTCCAAGCTCCCCTTGGACAGATCTAACTCTCGTAAGATCGTAACAGACCTCCCGTCTGATTGACTCTGTAACAGCCTCCCGCTGTTGTAGTCTGAAGCGTTCCAATCGTAACAGACCTCCCGTCTGATTGATTCTGTAACAGCCTCCCGCTGTTATAGTCCGGATGACCTCCTGTCACCACTCTCAGGACGACCTCCCGTCTCCTGTATCAGAATGACCTCTCCTGTCGTGAATCAGATTGACCTCCCGTCAATCACACTTTATCCTTTGTCTTTGATATGTCTTTTCTCTTTGCTCAATGGAGGTAAGCTTTTGTCTGAATAACCATGTCTTCTTATATTCCTGAATCAGGTGCCATAAATTCATTTCCATAAATAGAAGATATTGCATTGAATTTATGTTACCGTTTGAACCATCATATCCTCCTAATGATGTTTCTTAATTGCATGCGTTTCTTCATCTAGTCAACTCTCATTTAAATATGGAAATCCCGAAAATCAAGGTGGCTTTTAATGCATCCAGGATTCTTTGCTGACCCAGATATCTGATAAACTCTGTAACGCTTTCTCTTGACGCAGCCTTCTGATGCAGCCTCAGACACTCTTGCTGTGTCCAGTTTTCTAAAAAATCGACATCAATGATCACATGTCTCCATGGTGCTCACATAGTCAAAAGGGATCTTCATTTTGGTTTGTTCCATCAACTTCAACCAATTGTATTATCACATGTTTGCATGCCATTATTAAATGTTTATCAAAGTAAAGTTCCCTTTTCCAGCAGTGCCCGTAATACTAAAGTTGACAATTGTAGTTCATTTTGAATACAAAGATCTTCCCATTTTAGCAGAATATAAAACCACTCAAACCATGCAAAACAATAATATGTATTTACATTTGACGTAAGTAACATTCTAAACTAAACCACACACAAGTGGGAATCTGTTGTCAAAGTTACATTAATCAAGAATAAACATTCACCAAAACATGGTCCGGAAAATGATATAAGCTTGAAATATAAGCTTTTTCGTGGAAAGGAAAGGACACCAATTTCGTACAAAGACCTGAAAATTAAAGATAAGAAGGATCTCACACCATCGCCTTATCCTTACAAACCCCATTTTGTTTTGTACCTCATGTTACGATCATCTTGCTAATAAAGCCATTATATGTAAATCCACATTCAAAGAATGTTGTGGGTATGGTAGTCAATCTGTATAATCTATGTTTTTTGTCGTAATCGCGCATAACAATATTTATGATGACGGATTAGACTTCTTAATCATGCCTTATTATGATTTATATCATTTTTAATCGGCATTAGAAAAACAAATAATTGCGCATTTGCAAAGTAAGTAATTTTCAGGTAAATATTTACAATCATAGTTGAGCTCTGTTTTCATTGAGGAATCATTTTGGTTCATATCATTTCTTAAATTATGTTTTATCATATATTATTTTAATTATATTTCTACAAATTATGTAATTCCATATAAATTAGATTTTTATTCTTCTATTTATTTGTAATCAAATATTGAAATGGTCGAATGTTCATTCATCCTTAATATCAAGCTCCGTGTCACAGATTCCTAGTTTGAATGTTCATTCAGCAACGACATCGCTTGTGGTCTCCACATGGTCCCACTTCAGATGTGCTCACGTACCTGCGGTTCATGCATACCACACGTGTCTGACTGCGTCCTGTTGACCTTCAACAATACTGCATAACTACCAAACTGGCCCCAAGTTTTCAAACCGGCAAACTGCATGTTTGACTTTGACTTTCTTTTCCCTTCAAAATTTTTCAATTTAATTCCGTTTCTGATTCAAAATGATTTATATTAGTATTGCATAATGAACAAAGATTAATGAACCCAATATATTTTTGTGAGATTGTTAGATATGAAATATGATGTTTGTTTTTGATTTATAAATAATGAATGGAATTTGGTAAAAAAATTGTCAAATGTAAAAATTCATGTTTTTTTAAATTCAACAGATCAAATTAATCAAAAACTTATTTTTTAAATCAATTTTGAATTGATGAAAACCAACCTTTTTTATTTTCTCTTACAACTAGATTATCCTAGTTGTTCCACATTTTTTTAATGTCCTCATATTTAATTGTTTCATTGAGCTTTAAGAATAAATTTTATTTTATAAAATATTTTTGCAAGTAAACATATTTGAATTGAATACCGGCGGATGATATCGAATCAACGATTGAGTATGTAAAATAATGGCCGATAATTATTGTGAGCTCCATATGGCAGTGGCGAATTTTTGCAAAGCGAGTCTTAGAATTCTGGATCACGGCCTGAAGTAGAGGTGTATGCACTGTCATAAATGCACATGCGAAACTTCCGGGTATATTAAATACGAAAATCATTGCCAATTATTACATGCCTTAAATAGCAGGAGCCAGAGGGATTTTTGGGAAAGATTAATTGCAACTTATGAAGATGACCGTTATGGAAATTGAAGCATCATCAATTGGCAAATTAATGAAGAAGAGATTATAAAAGGAAAGCATATCAAACATGGACCTTACCTCGACTGAGCAGAAAAGATACCCACACCAAACACAAAGGAAATTAGAGTGATTGACGGGAGGTCAATCAGAATTACGACAGGAGGTCGTTCTGACACAGGACACGACGAGGTCGTCCTGATACAGAGAGGTGACAGGAGGTCATCCAGATCCAGACATTGACGGGAGGTCTTAAGCTGACACAGACGACGGGAGTCGATCTGAATCGCGACGGGAGGTCGTAGATCTACCAACCAGACAGACGGGAGGTTTGCACGGTTGAAGAATCAGACGGGAGTTTGATTGAGTGGATCCGAGGGGAGCTCGGACACTAGCAGGGTATTGATAGGAATTGTTTCGAAGGGAGTTCGGTAACATTCTGTGTAATCAATCTTTTACTAGTGAATCTTTCCACGGGATTGGGATAATCCCCCCTGACTAAGCCTTCGGGAGCCGAACAGGGTTAACAAATTTCTGTGTCTTACTTTTAACTTACAGTTCATTTTATTCACGATTACAACTCTGTGTCTCACTAGCGTGACACAGATATCTAAGCGTCTGAAACACTAGGCGGTGTTTTCTATTGGTATCAGAGCCGGACACTCGACACACAGAGTGAGTAAAGATCCGAATCAGACGCTGAGTCAGAACTACCAGAATCGAGAAAGTAAGATGAGTTATCGTGAAGCACAAATCAGGCCACCAATGTTGGATGGTACAAACTACGCCTACTGGAAAACGAGAATGATGGCTTACATCAGATCTCTGGATAACAGAGCATGGAGAAATGTGATTGTCAGATGGACACCACCTCAAATCGTGAATGAATCAGGAAATCTGGTACCAAAAGATGAAGCATCCTGGACTGCAGATGAAGACAGAGCTTCAGCAGCTAACTCAAAAGCTTTGAATGCAATATTTGGGGCTGTGGAACCAAGTGTATACACTTTGATCTCACAATATGTCACAGCTAAAGATGCATGGGATGCTCTGCAAACTGCATTTGAAGGGACAGACAAGGTAAAGGAGGCAAGACTAGATATGCTGAATCACCAGTTCGAAAGTTTAAAGATGGGAGATGGAGAAACTATCACTGAGTTTAATGGACGAGTCATGGATATAGCAAACCAATCACACGCTTTAGGTAAACCCATCGATAATGAAACTCTGGTGAGAAAAACTCTAAGAGCTCTGCCTCAGAAGTTTGCTATGCATCGGATTGCCATTAGTCAGATGCATGACCTGAAATCTTTAAGATTAGAAGAATTGATGGGACAGCTGAGGTCTCATGAAGTAGAGATTGAAATGATTAGACCCTTAGATAAGAAGAATCGACATGTGACACAAAATGCAGAAGCTGCAGACGCGGAATGTGAATCAGAAGGAGATGATAAGGCCATGTTGTCCAAGAGGTTCAATAGAGAGCTGAAGAAATTTGGAGACAGTCGCAGAATTGGATCCGGATCCAGGACTAGTCAGAGGCCGGGAAAGTGGAAGTCAAATGAAGGAGATATAAAGCGAGACAAAGGGATACGATGTTTTGAGTGTGAAGGATATGGACACATTCAAGGGAATGTCCCACCTTTCTTAAGAGACAAAAAAATGCCAAGATCTCTGGATGGAGTGATACAGAATCAGAAGCATCTGAGAGTGGAACTGTGAACTTTATGGCACTAACAGCTGTAACAGAAAATCTTGATGAGGATTCTAACTCATCAGAAAGTGAGGCAGAAATCTCTGATGAGGTTATTGGGGAAAGGTTCAAACTTTTGTATATCAAGTGGAAAGAAACTTGGATGAAAACTCAAGACTCAATAAAGAGGTGGTAGTATTTCTGATCACGTAAGTTGTCTGAATCAGGAGCTTCAGGAGTACAAGGACAGACTGTCTGCATCAGAAATAGATGTAAAATGGTTTAGAAAATACACTAGCATGATGAACACAGGAACCAGCCAGCTCGATAACATACTGGAAGCACAAAAGTTGAAAAATGATCATTCAGGAATAGGATATGACTGGAAAGAAGGAAATGGTGACGCAAGGTCTGTTGCTGCAAATGTAGACTACCAAGAGACAAAGATATGGTCTAATTATGATACTAAATGTGGTTACTGTAACAAACATGGCGACAATCATACTAGTGCACAGAGTTCCTGAAATTATACAGAAGGAGGAGGTCATCGGACTGGAGACAGAATACAAATTGGAGACAACCGATAATATCTAGAAGATATTATGCTCAGAAACCTTATTCTCACAGATATGATGTAGGAAACACATACAGATCTTCGTGCTATAGCAGTCATGACACACGATATGATGCACGATCGTTGAGATACATACAGACACAGCGCTCTGAATTCCTCAGAGCAGAGGCAACTAAGTCAAGGCCTGCTCAATACTGGAAACAGCCAGCTGTTACAAAACATGCCCCACTCAGAAGACATTATATTCCTCGACGAAACTATGGCTGGTATGGTGATTATTATTGTTATGTTGCATCTAACTCATCTCTAAATATGCAGGAAGATCAATGGTACTTAGATAGTGCTTGTTCAGCACATATGACTGGTGAGTCAAAATTCTTGACAAACATTGAACTGATCAAAGATAAGTATGTGACATTCGGTGACGGAGGAAAGTGGAAAGTTATTGGTGAAGGGACTCTGTCAATAAAAGGACTTCCCAGAATTGAGAAAGTTCTTTTAGTAGATGGACTGCAGACAAATCTTCTCAGCATAGGACAGTTTTGTGATATGGACATGAATGTAAAGTTTACTCAAGACATGTGTCAACTTCGTGATAAAGAAGGAGTGTGCATTTTAGAAGGAAACAAAATGTCTAACAATTGCTATGTGCTAAAGCTGGATCAGGAACAAGCTGAGTCTACATCCCAGATATTCGAACAGAAAGAATGGGCCACGTGGGATAGAGTTCTAAGTTGTACACAGTGTAAGATATTGTGTGAGTTGAAGCAAGCGACCAAAGCATGGTGTGAATCTGAATTCTACCATAGCTATGTTCGAGGGGGAGTGGACAATATCCTTCTTATCCAATTTGATAGTTGCCTGATGACACAGAAGGCTGAAAGAAGTCACATGGCCAATCTAGTGACACAGAATGTTGAGAGAAGGAATGTGAACGATATTAGTTCTTGCATGATGAATTACTCGGATGAGGATTCAGATGGAAACTCGGATGATACGAAGAGCAATAGATGTTTATTAGTGGAAAATAATCAGGAAGAACTAAGTCTATTTCAAAGGAGGCTAGGTCACATTCATTCCAAGACTTTGAATCAAGTACCAGCATCTACAATAGTAGAGGATCTCGTTGAAATGGTGACCCAACAACAAGGGGAATGTGCTGTACATGATAAAGATCCTGATAAAAAACATGAATCAGAAATCTTAGAGAATCCATCACCAGGAAGAACGTCTGATGCCGAGATTCAGAAAGATCATGTTTACAAGCTAAAGAAAGCTCTATATGGACTATATGGACTACGTCAGGCGCCCAGAGCATGGTATGAGCTTCTTATTGGTTTTCTTCTCAACCATGGCTATGAGCGAGGGGGAGAAGATAGAACTCTTCTTATCAAGCGTGACCAACATCACTTTGTGGAGGATGTGACTCAGATCACTGATCAGTTTATGACTCAGATGCATTGCCAGTTTCAATTACGGAATGTGGTATACAATGACAAGAGGATCATAAGGTATGAGAATGGAACTGTCAATTATAGAATATGTTATACTAACGACACTAGTGTACATGTTGTAGCCTTTTCAGATGCAGATTGGGCTGAAAACTTAGATGATCAGAAAAGCACTGCTGAAGTAGAGTATATTGCACCAAGGAGTTGTTGTCAACAGATGAGCTGGATGAAACAGACACAAGAGAAATGTGATCTGAGCCAGGAGTATGATCTGAGGCAGGGGGAGTTGATTCTCTGTAAAGACAGTAAGGACATAGTAGCTATGTCAAAGAACCACGTACAACACTCCACAATCCAGCATAGTGGACACACACAATTCGAAGCAAAACTCAGACTTGATCAAGGTCTGTGTGTCATCGACACTTGAGCAGTGTCAGGATCTCTTGATCACGAGGTGCCGCAATACAAAGTTTGTGTGATCAAGAGTTATCAGAGGCAAGAAGTGGAGATTACTTATATTCAAGAAAAGTGACAAGCAAAGTAGACAAATGCAGCTGCGACGGAAGAAGCCGAGTTACTTAGTCAGTGGTTGAAAGGAAGCCTTCATCAGTGAGAGAGATTGTGTAACAGAAACCAGTGGAGCATACAAACACCATCTCAGAAGAGGTGTTAACGAAAGTAGCAGAAGAAGTAGCTCACGAGATAATGAAAGAAGTGGACCAGAGGCTAGACTTGAGTAACGAAAGGAGATTAAGTCGTCATGAAAAGAATGTGGACCTGAAGAAAAGAAAGTCGAAGTTGCAGATACAAGGAAAAGAGAGAAGTGTTCGATGAGTACTGTCAATACTGCGAATTGGAGTTTAGAATGTATAGAAGCAGAAAGGTTGTGCAGAAAGGTTGTGCAGAAGATGTTGTTGGACGTGAACACTTGTAAGTCCAGAGAATCTGTAGAACTTGAACAGCAGGTTGTTGAAGAGACAAAGAAGGATACCAGAATTGTGAAAGCTTACAAGAGCATCAGATGCAGGGGGAGCACTGAAAACTAAAATGAAGTGTCATTGGAAGGTATTTACATGTCATCACCATATTGATGTTTCTGTTCTAGTATCTCTGCAGAAATATATGTTGAAGAAGGAATCTGGTGAGAAAGTATTCTAGGAGAGCTCAAGTTGATGATTACAAAGAGAGCTGAATGTACTTCTTGAGGCAGAAGCTTAAGCCAGGACAGACACAAAGGAGGTCAAAGCATTGCTGCAGAAACTCAGCGGATCAATGGGTAATTCTAACTCAGCAACATTGAAAGAATAGTTATAAGAAAGTTTATGAGAACCCTTGCACTTTTTGTGGCAAAAAGGGGGAGAGTTTATGATGTGTAGTAGTTTATGATGTGTCCGTGTTGGGCAATGATGGATTATGATGCTTCTCATCTATATGTGTTTAGTTTCGCTATAGATGGCAGAAAACAGGTGAAGAAAGTTTTGCCAAAAAATCGCCAAGGGGGAGATTGTGAGCTCCATATGGCAGTGGCGAATTTTTGCAAAGCGAGTCTTAGAATTCTGGATCACGGCCTGAAGTAGAGGTGTATGCACTGTCATAAATGCACATGCGAAACTTCCGGGTATATTAAATACGAAAATCATTGCCAATTATTACATGCCTTAAATAGCAGGAGCCAGAGGGATTTTTGGGAAAGATTAATTGCAACTTATGAAGATGACCGTTATGGAAATTGAAGCATCATCAATTGGCAAATTAATGAAGAAGAGATTATAAAAGGAAAGCATATCAAACATGGACCTTACCTCGACTGAGCAGAAAAGATACCCACACCAAACACAAAGGAAATTAGAGTGATTGACGGGAAGGTCAATCAGAATTACGACAGGAGGTCGTTCTGACACAGGACACGACGAGGTCGTCCTGATACAGAGAGGTGACAGGAGGTCATCCAGATCCAGACATTGACGGGAGGTCTTAAGCTGACACAGACGACGGGAGTCGATCTGAATCGCGACGGGAGGTCGTAGATCTACCAACCAGACAGACGGGAGGTTTGCACGGTTGAAGAATCAGACGGGAGTTTGATTGAGTGGATCCGAGGGGAGCTCGGACACTAGCGGGGTATTGATAGGAACTGTTTCGAAGGGAGTTCGGTAACATTCTGTGTAATCAATCTTTTACTAGTGAAACTTTCCACGGGATTGGGATAATCCCCCCTGACTAAGCCTTCGGGAGCCGAACAGGGTTAACAAATTTCTGTGTCTTACTTTTAACTTACAGTTCATTTTATTCACGATTACAACTCTGTGTCTCACTAGCGTGACACAGATATCTAAGCGTCTGAAACACTAGGCGGTGTTTTCAATTATAAAACTGTACAAAAACATATAAGAGTCACTCGATCAACAAGATAACAACAATATATCTTGTGACATCAGTAACAAGGAAAACAAATCTCAACTTGCATCACAAAATAACCCAACGACAGAGAGATGCCTATTAAATTATTAATTTAAAACTAATATTGCCGCTCGATTCAATAATAACACTAACATTTGCTAAGTTACCTATAATACCCTCAAGTTTTTCCAACGTATTTTTACGATTAGAAATAATTATATATATTAAAGTGTGCCATTTTTTGAATATTTTTCTGTAGATATTATTTAATTTAGTATATTTTATCCAGGAAATATTGGTGATAGCATACTAAACATTCTATTGATAAAGTAATTTATCATTTTTTCTAGCTCAATTCCGTTTCTAGTCTAATTCTAAAGAACATAACAAACAGCTTTTATTCTTTGCATGAATTAAAAAAGAAACAAGATAATTAGTGAAACTATAGGTTAAGCCATTCACCATTAATAAATAAACAAATAGTTGTTATACTCATTAGTAATTGTTCCACATTCAGTTTGAAGAATTAATACATACTTAGATTAATATTCGTACAATCCAAATTTCAGCTAAGTCACACCCATTTTTTCACCATCTAAAAACATATTGTACTTTACACTATCATAATTATATAAATTAGTAATAATACATATGTATTTCTATAATGAAAATTTGCATTTCCAAGATCCAAAATTTCAGTAATTCCATAGACATTCAAGGTCAACAGGCCCCATAGAAGATGAAGGACCTGGACTTGGACCTATAGCAGATTGTGGTGCCATGCCCAAGTCCTTCTCTGCCTTGAACTGCTGCTGCCTCTTGCTCAAACCCTGGCTTGCAAGTAAATGGCTCAACATTGCCTGATCCTGACCCTGTAAGAAATTAAAATTTTGGTAACTAGGAAGATTTTGATCGACGAAATGAAGCTGTGTTGAGCCTTGATTGTTGACGAATGAGAAATTGTTTGGAGCTGAGGTAGGGAGGAGAGTTGATGTACTGAAGCACTTGTTGAGTGCATCTTGGCTGGAGAAGTAGGGTACGTGCCCCTGTTCGAGTCGGGTCATGGACGATGAACTGGGAGATGGTTGGGTTAGCGGAGGGAGCATAGTCGAGGACTGGCCCGAATCGCTTTGGTACGCAGTGGGGATTAGAAAGGACGAGATAATAGGTTTTTTTAAACCGTAGGATTTCTCGAAAACCCGGCTTATGACCCATTCAGTCTGCAGGAAATGAAAAAAAACAAGCTTTTTTAGCCCTAGAAGTTGAAAAAACTTTAAAAACACGGGATGGAAACAGAGGAAAACAGAGCATAATACGACCTTAGCGGATTGGGGGAGGTTTTGGAGGGAGAGCTTTCCTTCGAGGCGGTATTCGTGCATGACCCAGTTCGATTTCACTCCTTTAGGTGCTCGTCCTCTGTAGAATACAAGTGTTTTCTTCATCCCGACGAGGAACTTCCCTCTGTATATCTCTTTATCCTTCCCGGTAGCCTTCCAATAACCGGATTGTGTAGCCCGATTAGTCCTCAGCCCGGTCGGGTACTTCTTGTCTCTTAAACAGAAGAAGTACCATTCATTTTCACCCAAGTTTGCATTCTCTACAAAAAATAAAAATGAATAAACCTGCAAGATGAGATATAAGTTAAGGAATGGAACTATTGAGATTAGGAAGATATCATACTAGGCAAGTCCCAAGGCTCGGACTTGTTCAAATCAGCCTCTCCGATGGCGATTGCGCGGAAATTACTATCGTTAACTTTCTTGCATAAGTAGTGAGTGATCAGCTCTTCATCAGTTGGATGGAATCTGAATCCTAGTGGCAGCTCTATCTGATCATCGTATATGTTTGATCCTTTCATCATTTCCATCAACTGAACTCTTAAATTAAATTGAGGGTCCAGTATCTCAACTGGGGGTGTTTCACAAAACTTGTAAAAGATTCGAGCTTTCGAAACTGGTCAAAACTGGACAAGAATGATCATTCCTTGTATAAATTTAGACTAAGAGAAACCAAAGCAGGCAGCCATGGAGTTTTGAAGAAAATAAATGAGATGAGATTTTATTTAGTGAGAATTTTGTGAGAAGGAAATTACCTTAAATACTTGATTTGGAAGAGAAATGGGTAAAGTGATTTGCAAGATAACTTGAGCTAAATGATGATGATTTAAGACTTTGTTTTCAACTTAGGTAGTATTTCTTTTACTTGAAATCTGTAAAATTCTTTGACTTTTTGTGTACAAAATCATTCATTATAACATGTTGAAATCATACACATGGATTATTAACAAGGAGGTGATTTGAAGAGCTTTTAATTTTTGTTATTCATCTTTAGTCACCCATTTGAATTGGGTACTTTCCTTTTTTTGTATATACCCATTTCATATTTAGTATTTTTGGGAAGCTACTTACATTGATATACGAGGCTTCATCCCGACCATTTATCTGAGGATGAAACATATGGTAATTTTGGATAGGTTAGGAGATGAACTTGGACAAACACATTTTAATTTTTTCCAATAATTATAAAAATTGAGAGAGTAAGTTCCGAAGACGAAAAATTATATGATTATACGGAATGTCCTTTATTTCGTATGCCACAAATCTATTCTAAAAATGTAATGATAATACTGATCTTGATCACATTATTGAAAATGCCATTTATATGCATAACATATTTACGAACGGTAGATATAGTATAGTACTTACAAACTCTCCTACAGAATGAATTCAAAGTCAAAAGAAATTCTTTGAAATTTGAGAGTGATATTTTAAAGTAAAGGATAGATATCTGAACATTTTGAGTATCAGTTGTTTCCATGATTTTAATTAATAATTACTAACTTCAGCTAACGATCAATTTGTTGTTAGTAAGTCTCATTGATAAACAGTTGTCTAATAGCTTTCCCAATACCTGGATGTATGAATAACTTTTTTCAGTCGATTTTGCCGATTGGTGAAAAATCTTATAAATTATTTAATTTCTGCTTGCCCTAGCATTAAATTTTTAATTTGTGCTTGCCTTAAACCTTATATTTTTAATTTTGTGCAGAATAATAGTACAGATTTGAAATAGATATATTTCAGTTATGCAATAAATTATTTGCATATATACTTAATTTTTGATGATTTAATTTCGTAGAATATTAAGGTTGGTTTTCTTTGGTTGAGCTTGAGCATGCTGCCTAGCTATTTAAACATACACATTTAGTACAATTGGGGGAAGAGAGGGAACAATCTGAATCAAGTGATAGAATTAGGCAAAGGCCACAACAAGCTGGTTACCTAGACGTGGATACTGTTGTGGCCTATAAGCTTTGTTTGTGTATTCCTATTCTAAGTGGACACCAGGACTCCAGTTTAAGAGCAGTTAACCTTTCATTATCCTATAAGAAGTTTTGTTTTACAAATAGATTGAAATGTAGATTTCACTAAGCGTACAAAGTTGTGAAACATTGAACACTTGTCATATGATTCATAAGGTTAGGGATTCTGTTAGGATCGTGATTAGATAAATACTATGAACAGAAACTGTCAGGGAACTGAACTTAGTCAGCAGGTACTTGATTCAAGTAACTCAATATGCAGCGGAATTTATTTGTCTAACAATCTTTTTATTTATCAAACAAACTCTACAAACATTCAATTTGTACTTTGTAATAGAAAGATTCTAACCATTACATTCACAATGAGTCACCTACTTCTGAAGGGTCATATACCTCCAATTGTAACTCTGAGACACGTCTCTGTAACAACTCTTCCTGAATTGTTCACTGCCTCTTTCACAAGAGATAATACTTGAAGCTCTTAAGTCTTACACAAGTTGTTTGCTCTTGGTCACCAGATTCCTCTCTAGAAATCAACAAAAGGCCGAACCTTGTAAAGGTTTCTTTCTTTATCTTTTATACCCAGCAAGGTGAACTGTTGGCCTGGGTGACTGTCTAGTAACTGCCCTCAGCTTCCTTATCCACAAGATCCATGTGAACACGCCTTTTCATGTTGCACCCCGTAACAACTTTCATTTATACAAGATCCACGTGTCAATGGCAGTTTGACACTTTAACTGCTCAATCGGTTGATTAACGTAACTGACATCCATCAATTCCCTCTGTGTCCAACACATGTACATGTCCCTCGCCGAACTCGCTATCTTCGAGTCCCTCAGATCATCATTCAGGTACATGATCCTACACACTTAACTTAAAGTGTTAGTCGTGTGTTGTTATCATCAAAACCACATGGGGTACTTGATCCTCAGGATCTAACAATTTCCCCCTTTTTGATGATGACAAACACCTGCGAGACATAATAAACAATCAACCGAATGCAGACCTAGTACATAAACTAGTCATCTATCCATATTGAATCGCAGATGGGAAACAATTCCCCCTAAGCCCAAGCAAGGACTTCTAACAAGTATCAGGAACAAAAACCTGACATCGATTCCCCCTGGATAGGTACCCACTAATTCTTCCCCCTTTTGGCATCATCAAATAGGGTTAGAAAATCGACACAAATCAGCCATTAGTATAGCCAATCAAACATGCAAATAAAATTGAAAGCATTCGTAACTTCAAGATTAAAAGCAAATTATCACGAGTGCATACCTGTAAAGAAAAGGGGTTAATGCGGTGGGGAGCAAAAAATGGGTAAGTCTATGATGGTGTAGGGTATTGCCATTCTCTAATTCAGGTTCTTGAACCTGACCCAATTACTAGTTTCCAACCCGTCAATCTCTATCACCGTCATATCAACTACTTTTAACACTGAACTCTGAATTATGCCGTGTCATCTCCCCATTCAACTTTAAGATCTCATCCTTGGTCTTATGAAGTCTCTACTCAACACCTCCCTTATCTTTTTCACGAGGTTCATGAACCTCTAATCTGACTCATGCACCTCCTCAACCTCGACCTCCTCCTTTTACCTCTTTCTCTTTAAGAGACAGGAGCGTGAAGGCTGAATTTTTTACGGCAGACTTTCCCA